>PVIR01011927.1:0-45959 GCA_004026965.1 Petromus typicus | reverse complement strand
TTTTTAAGCTAAAACTTCAAGTTACAGCAACAGAAGCCCAGTATGTAACATCCAGGAGCAGGAGTATGTTAGTAGAAAGTCTAGCTCTGCAGAGAGATGGACTAGGCAAACCCTGGCTGCCTTTTCATAGCTATGAACCCAACAAGGAACATATATTTATTATGCTTCTTTCTTCCTTTATAAAGTAGAGGTAACAACCAAGGGTATACGACTTTGTGAAAATTAAAAAGTTGACTCTTCGAAGTCCTGATTAATATAAGCTATTGTTATTCCCAGCAAATAGGCAATTCATGCATAATACCTTGAATACCCTATTACCAAGGATATAGACTTTACAGTAGTAATAAAATAATGAAAATAGCTTAGATTTAAATAGTGCCTTAGTTCCAGAGTTCAGCAGTTCCAGAGCTCTGAGCCCATTAATAATAAATCATGCCTCTCTACAGAGTCATGTTAGTGGAGCTATGTCTCGCCACTGGTGGGAAGCGGGTGAGCACAGTGCACCCGGCTGACTCAGGACCCACAGCCATTAGTGAGAAATAACAGATGGTGTCTCATTTTTTTTTCTTTTTTCTTTTTTTTTTTCTTTTTTTTTTTTGCCATAGGCAAGGAGCCAAATGACATGACTAAATAGAAAGACAGCCCCAGAGGACTGCATTTGGTCTCCTACTGAGCTTGGAGCCTGAAAGGCAGGGACATTTTTAATAACCTTTCTTTGACAAGCTTAGAGCCATTTAATGCTTAAACCTGTCATACAGATCCAGCCAGGAGAACAGGCCTCCAGAGAGCAGCCCTCAGAACATGGTCTCACCTCCTAATGAAAAAATTAAAATTGCACACACACATAAAAAATGCATTCTACAGCAAGGACACTGAGTAGGAACTATACATTTAAATTAAAACAGTCCTCAGTGGCAACCTTCTGGACCTGCTCCCCACTCTGCATTGGATGAAAAGTTGGATTTCTGGCCCGTCATCATTCAAATAAAACCATAAGGGACTCATGTCTGCTTTAGCTGAAATTCTAGTTCAGTCTAATTAGAAGGAAATGCACTGTAAATTATTATGTGTTGAAAGTTTTCCCCAAACAGTGGGGGGAGAATGAAAGAAAAGAAAATGAACTCATAATTCTTGATGTATTGGGTTTCACTTTTTCATCAAGGCAAATAAAACAGCAAGGAAATGCTTCATTTGGACAGATTTTGATATGAAAGGGCAAAAGTCAGTGACTATTAAAATATTAATGATTCTATTATTAAGCAGTAGTGAACATGTGATGCAGGGAAAAATTCACTATAGTAAATTTATCTAATAAATTGTATTTGTATTGCACCTAAAACATTAGGGTGGACATGGATTTGATTTCCCCTGGAGTCTTCGGTTTCATCCTGTCCCAGCTGTTTCATTTTCTTCTCATCACTAAATCATTATTCTGTAATAACTCTTCAGTTCACTACAGCTCTATGTGAATACAAGGACATCGGGCAGACTTTCATACTGAGCAGGGCTGGAAATTTGCGTTTCAATCTTTCCTTAAATGTTTACTTGTCAGAAGAAAAGAGAAAAAAATGAAAAATATATATGACAAAAAGTAATTTCATATGAGCTAGGATTGGGGAAAACCACATTTGTAAAACCAGTCAAATAATATCTAGTTCTCCAGCTTGCTAGAATTAATACATTGCTAGAATTATAAATAACTATATTTATTGTTATTTCAAGAAAGACCCCAAATAACAGATGCATGCTTCTTTTCTATCAAAATAAAATTAGGTCACTTCTAAAATGCATGCTTATCTGTATGTAGTTTCTATGGAACTGTAAATTCCGTGAAGGAGGAGCTCACTCACATTTCCTGCTGGGTTTCCAGGATACACACACGTGCGCGGTGTTCCAGGTCTCTCTTTGGACTGGGGAGTGTAGTCAGCCTCCAGCGTGGGACCGTAGTCCATGAGTACAGTGCAGCCCTGGGCGCGCGCTGGTTCCACTGTCGCCTAGTCAGACCTCAGAAAGATGGCAATGGAGTCCTCTTACTGGAGAGGAAAGACTCTCAAGCTCACTCACGCATTTGGCCTTCATCTTCCCCTCTGTTCTTTCCTTATCAACGTGGACTGCGTGTATTCCCTATTATTCCAAAATACAGAACATCCATGGCTACTTCAGTACTTGGTCTCCTGGTGTCTGTTGTTCTCACTTGGATGAACCACGTGCTGGTGCTTCTCCTGATCATTGAAGATGCTGCCCCTGGTCTTCACTGGACTCTCCATCTTCAGAAAAGTGATTACCCACAGATATATTATGGGCAGCTTAGAAATAAATGCACAGATTTTTTAGAAAAATCAGTCATTCACTTTCTAAACCTTGTAAGACCAATTTTTTAAAAGAACTTGGAGCACAACTGGGTTATGGAAACCCAGCTAGTTTTTCTGTATGTAAAAATAAATAGTCCACAATTAAATTAGAATGTGCTATTTTTGTAAGGCACAGTGGCACATTTCATTCCAAGACATTTGAGAGATGTGTGGCTTTTAAGCCTGTCTTATTGGGTTTTTTGTTGTTGTTGTTGTTGTTTTTTTCTGACAAATTAACAATTAGCTACTCTCTAGACCTCTCTCAATTCTCCTCTGGCAAAATAGACTTCCTTATGGGTACCATAAGCAATATATACAAATATATTGTTCATCACAGTCCAATCTGAATTAAAGTAATGCTGTTTATCCCAATATAGTTAAAGTAACCTAAGGGAGTATAAAAGCTACATATATTCATCTTTTTGTCTTTGAGTTTAATACAAATTCCCACATAATACCTCATATGGGTGAGAACACTGACAGAAATTCAGATGTTTCTAGTCTGTGGAAGAAATCAAGGATGAAGACCTGTGTAGCATGTTCCTACAGGATCCACCTAAAATATATCAAGCTCACAGATCATCTTTCTTACTTAAAGTTCACACGTGAAGTCTGACATCCTTGATATGGCAGGTGACATATAATGGGCTTTATTTGTAGATGATGTTGATGTTCTGATGTCCGAATGTTCTTTAGGGACAATGCTCAACTCATTCCTGCAGCCTTGTCTTACAACTGAATGGAAAAGTGGATTTAAAATGCAAATAATTAAAGATGAGAAAATCTCATGTATGTTTGTGTATGTGGTTTTATCATTGAGATACTAACTTATCTTGATTTTTTTATCATGAGGCTTAAAAATATTTAATTTTTATGTATTTATTCAGGCCTCCTTTTCTGCCAGATACTATGCTGGTGTTGCGAGAATGAAACAGACTAAGGACATTAAAAAACTATTCACACAGGGCCGGGGATTTAGCTCAGTGGTTCTGGCCCCTGTCTTGCAAGTGCTAGGGCCCAGGTTCGATCCCCGGTAACCACCTAACAATACTGGGTGTGGAAAATTCATAGCAGTGAAGGCCTACATCCAGAAAATGGAGCGAGCTCAAGTAAACAATTTAATGCTGAACCTCAAGTGACTAGAAAGAGAAGAGCAAGAAAAACCCAAAGCTCACACTAGGTAAGAAATTATAAGGATCAAGGCAGAAATTAATGCAAGAGAACGGTTCAAAAAATCAATGAATCGAAAAGTTGGTTCTTTGAGAGGATAAACAAAATTGATAGAACCTTAGCCAACCTTATGAAACAAAGGAAGGAAAAGACTCATATCTATGCTACTAAGAATGAGAATGGAGAAATTGCTACCAACCCAGAGGAAGTCCAGAGGATAATAAACACTTACTTTAAAAAATTTATATTTTAATAAAATGAAAAATGTAGAAGAAATGGATAGATTTCTAGACACATATGAACACCCAAAGATGAATAAAGAAGATATAGAAATGTTAAACACTCCAATATCAATCTGTGAAATTGAAAATGTAATTAAAAACTTACCAATAAAGAAAAGCCCTGGACCTGATGGTTTTACTACTGAATTCTATAAAACTTTCAAGAAGAGTTAGTGCCTCTTCTTCTTAAACTCTTTAATGAAATTGAAAGGGAAGCAGTACTACCAAACTCATTCATGGAAGCAACCATTACCCTGATTCCAAAAACAGAGAAAGACCCAATCAAAAAAGAGAACTACAGGCCAATTTCCCTAATGAACATCGATGCAAAAATCCTCAATAAGATACTGGCAAACAGAATATAGAGAATTATCAGAAAGATTATACACCCTGGCCTAGTTGGATTCATCCCAGGTATGCAAGGATGGTTCAACATACGTAAATCAATAAATATTATACACTATATTAACAGGCTCAAGGACAAAAATTATATGGTCACCTCAATTGATGCAGAAAAAGCGTTTGACCAAATACAACACCAATTTACTTTCAAAACCCTACAGAACACTGGAATGGTTGGTCTGTATCTCAAACTAATAAAAGCTATGTAGGAGAAACCCTCAGCCAGCATCATACTAAATGGTCAAAAATTGAAACCTTTCACACTAAGATCAGGAACAAGACAAGGATGCCCTCTCTCACCACTTCTGTTCAATATAGTTCTGGAAATATTAGCCATAGCAATTAGGCAAGAGAAAGAAATAAAAGAAATAAAGACAGGAAAAGAAGAAGTTAAATTGTCATTATTTGCTGATAACATGATACTCTATCTAGAAGATCCTAAAAACTTAATTAAAAAACTGCTGGACCTAATTGTCAAATTTATCCCCATAGCTGGCTACAAGGTCAACATTCAAAAATCAATAGCCTTTATATACACAAACAGTAGACTCACTGAGACAGAAATTGGGGAGTCAGTCCCTTTCACAAAAGCACCAAAGAAATACAATATCTAAGAATCAATCTAATAAAGGAGATGAAAGACCTCTATTTTTAAAACTATAGCACTCTGAAAAAGGAGATAGAAGATGATATCAAAAAATGGAAAGACATACCTTGCTCCTGGGTAGGAAGAACCAATATTGTCAAAATGGCTATACTCCCAAACTACTATACAGATTCAATGCAATCCTGATTGAAATCCCAACAGCATATTTCACAGATCTAGGAAAAAAAATCCAAACTTTTATCTGGAACCACAAAAGACCTAGAATAGCAAAAGCAATTCTAAGCAACAGGGACATGGTGGAGGGTATTACAACTCCAAACCTGAAACTATACTATGTAGCCACCATGATAAAAACTGCATGGTACTGGCAAAGTAACAGACCTGATGATAAATGGAGTAGACTAGAAGATCCAGAAACTACTCCAGATACACTGAGCCACCTCATCTTTGACAAAGAAGCCAAAAATCCTCAATGGAGGAAAGATAGCCTCTTTAACAAATGAAGGATAAGAGGCTTAAATATTAAACAAACACTCTTAGCCTGCTGCATAACAGGTTAGGTAACACTCTTGAAGACATTGGTTTAGGGAAAGACTTCTTGAACAAAACCTCTATAGCACAGGAATTGGCAGAAGAAATCAGCAAATGGGACCTCATTCTTTTAAAAAGCTTCTACACAGCAAAGGAAACCACCAGCAGAGCAAAAAGGTAACCAACAATGTGGGAAAAAATCTTTACCAGCTATTCCTCAGTCAAAGGGTTACTATCTAGAATATATAAAGAGCTCAAAAAAATCAGCCCACCCTAATTTAAAGACCTAATTCAAAAATGGGCATCTGAATTGAATAGATACTTTTCAAGGGAAAAAGTAAGAGCAGCTAAGAAGCATATGAAGAAACGCTCAACATCATTAGTCATTTGAGAGATGAAGATGAAAACAAACTGAGATTTCATCTCACTCCACAAAGAATAGCTGCCATTTCAGAATTAGCCAGGAACAAATGTTGGCAAGGCTGCAGAGAAGAAGAAACCCTTCTCTGCTATTGGTGGGACTGTAGATTCGGACAACCCCTGTGGAGATCAGTTTGAAGATTCCTCAAAAAGCTAAGATTGGAGGTCCAACTTGACCTGGCCATTGCTCTGTTAGGTATATACACAAAAGAATTAAAGGATTCATATCACAGTGACATATTTGCATCCATGTTTATAGCAGCTCAGTTTGTGATTGCTAAATCTTGGAAACAACCCAAGTGTCCATCAACTGGAGACTGGATAAAAAAGCTGTGGTTCTTGTAAAGAATGGAGTATTACTCTGCCATATAAATGATAAGTTTGAATCATTTATATTTAAATGGACATACCTTAAATGGACATATCCTCATAAGTGAAATAAAGAGGTCACAGATGTGTAAATATCGCATCTTTTCTCTGGTATGAGAAAATAAAGATGTAAATGAGTTCCAGAATTGTATGTTATATATTGTGAAATAAAAAATACTGAAAGTGAAATAGGGTGAAGGGGGAAAAATAATGAGATTATAACAAAAAAGAAAGGAAACAAATTTTATGTATATAGGAGGTGGTAGGGTGGATAGGGCTATGGGAAAAATGAGAATTAAGTTGTATCTTATATGGTACAAATTCCCATTATGGAGTACAATCATGATATGTATATGTAATGTATCAATAAAAATTTCAATTAAAAATTTAAAAAAATGAAACAAAAAGAGGAATGCACTGTTCTCATGTAGTTTATTATTTGGGAAGAGTAATGAAGATGTGTATTAATTAAGAGTTCATCAACATCAAGTTAAGTGATAGTGTTGGAATTATAAAATTGGTCATTAAGAGGAAAAATGTTTATATTGATTTTCTAATGAAATAGTTTATTGAGAAAGGCTGTTTTCTATTATGTATAGCTTAAACTCTGTTTTAAAGAATTTTGGCATTGTCTAGATTTTTCAAGCTTGTATATTAGAAAATGAGGAATCCAAGCTTGTACTGATGATCCTCCTATGTCCCTGGCACTTAGCACAGTGTCTGAAACACAAGCCCTGCTGTTTTTGATACTTTCCATGACAAGCAATTCCACAGGTAGGTAGATGTATTAATCATGCTCTTGTCCTTCCAGCTACCCAGGGAGGTGGTATGAGCTTTGTCATCTCTGTTTTCAGATTAGAGTGCTAAGGCTCTAAGAGTTCAAGTAACTCATCTAAGATCATCTAAGATCACCAGCTCTAACTGTATCCTTATCCTCAGCACTTAATATTACCTACATATTCCAGACACTTTTTCCTGTGTACATTTTTCAAGGGGCTCCATACCTGTTCCCAACATCATACTACCATACTTTCTTTTGCTTCTGGTGACCAGCCTGGATACCCTCAACTCTGCTCCTCTTTTTCTACCTCCATTTATTTTCTTCTAATCTCCCTGACATATCTCAGTAGCTCTCTTGATTGCTCATGAGTGCAGACTGTTCCATTTGCAATATTGATTCTGTAGCAGTTTTCCTTTGATGAACATTAAGGAAAGTTTGAGTGCTGCAGTAAGAATAAAGTTTGAGTGCTGCAGTAAGTTTGAGTGCTTCAGTAAGAATAAAGCATAATAACATGTTGTAGAAAAATAACATAGAAATCATTAAGACAGTTTTTGTTCTTAGGTTAACATAAGTGCTAGTCTTAGCTCTACTGACTTGGCTATCTTTCTTATATTCTCTTAACTTAGGCTCTTGCACAGTGAGTGTGATTCATTAATTTATAAATTAAAGTAGGTAATGCTTTTAGTTTACTGCCATATGTCTTGGTACATTACTAAGAACTCAATAAAAGGTACTTCTGGTGAATATCAATATTCAGATATTTTAATTAAATAGCAAAATAAGCCTCTTGTTAATAAAAAAGCACTATGTAGCCCCTGGTATCATTATAATCTGAATATAGATAAAATAATAGCAGTAACTTAATATTTCAATGAAACATATGCAAGCAATTACAGACATGTTACATTATAATTTTATAAATATGAGCCTGGCTTATAAGCCAAATCTTTTCACATTGGTAGTTATCAATAGTTCACAAGGCATTTACAAAGTTATGGGGAGGGAACTGGAGCACACAGTCATTGGCATTCTGGATGGACCCCATGCAGTCAGAGTGGACTTGTGAGATCAATGAAATACAATAGATCTCCTGTAGGGTGACTTTAATGGGAGGTTAGAAAAAGCAGAGTTTTGCTTTGGTTGATTGAAATCCCCACCTGCTGCCATACTGTGAGGAGCAGCATTGTGCAGATACCCACAAAGATAGGAAGTGGGGCCTCCTGCCAGCCACCAGCACTAATTTTCCAGGTACTGTGTTATGCCCCTTGAAAATAACTCCTGCAGCTATCAAGACTACAGATATAGCAGCCCCAGCTGACTGTAGACATACGTCTCATGATGGAACCTAAGCCAACACTAACAAACTAGTTGACCTCAAATACATGACCCATAGAAGTGGCAACTTTAGAAATACTGTCACTGCTTTTGGACACTCAATGTTGTGATTTTTTGTGTCATCTTTGTTGATACAAAGAAGGGAGGTTGATCCAATCACTGGTCTCTTGATCCTTGAGTCTGTGGACTTGATATCTTCCCTATTGCATTCCTTGCTCACCTCTGCTTGAACAATTGCCATTTCCTGAAGAGCCTTTGGCTTGATCATTAACCAAGTATCTTACAGCCTCCCTCCATAAAGAGGCAACTCCCACTTTATACTACTTCAGATTTCTCTTGAGTCTTTATGTTTCTCCTTTTAAGCCATCTTAATTCTTTTCTGTATTCTTTATATTTTTTACATTGATTTATATGAATAGAATTTATAAGACCGTACTTTATCCACTTCTAGCTTTTTGTGGAAGTTTGCATGGAACCTAGATGGTAACAGCCACCATTTTGAACAGAGAGCCTCTTAAGAGCATGGGAAAGAGAATGCAAGAAGAGGAGACATGTTACTCCAGGTCACTAGTGAATTTTACTCTACTCACATAATTATCCTGCCATGTTTTAGTGTCATGAATTCTCAAGCAGAGGCCAGTTTAGCAGAGCTCTGTAGTTATTTATTCATCTCCTTTTACTTGCTATTTATTCTTGTTTCATCATGTTAATGATCCCCAGAGAGTGGATTCTGTAGCACTTTCTCGTATATCCCCTACACATGTAAGATGTTCACATACTTAGGGCACCCAGAATGTTCAGATAAGAGTCATGAAGAGTATTTCACACCACATTTTATTCATTTTATCATAGATAATTGCTATAGTTCTGAGGAAAACCCACAGGAGACAAGTAAGCAGACTTCGGTGTGATTTTGTAGACTTGTCTTTAATCTCATTTAGTTTCAATTCCCTATCAGGAAAAAAACACCAACCATGCAAATTGATAGCAAAGACAAAATTTAGAATTTGGCCCATGTACCCCAAATTGGTAGCCATTACTGGACTATTTTTCCCATAAGTCAGTCCTTGTATTTTTCCCCTTAATTGCCTAGGTACACAAGTAATTTACTTTTCATTTTGTATAAAGTGATGGCAGTGCTTTTGGAAGATGTTAAAAAGATTATTTCAGTTAAAAGATCTCAAGGATCCCAAGAGTATCTGTAGTGCTGTTAATTTGAGTTCTGTATAAATTATTAAATTTTCTATAAATTATCCAAAAGTTATCACAGGTTATGAGATATATTATTTGGCTGAATAATCACTATCCATCTGTATTGTTTCCTAATCAAAGGCCTGAGTCCCAGAATGTGACATCCTGATTTCAGATTTCACCAGGATCATTTGCCTGTTTGTGACAAATGGCTTAATGCTCAACTAACTTGTATGTGTGAAATAGCAAATAAGAACAGTACCTTCATCAAGGGGTGTTTGAGGGAATTAACTATTCCCTTATATAGTATTGAATGCTTAGCACATTACTTGAGAGAAGCAAAATTAATTACTATTCTCCATTAAAATCCCAAGAGATACATTGCTGACAGGAACATGGACTTTGTGTCACCCTAACAACTTGCAGTTAAAAGTCTAAATTATTCATTGACTTCATCCTTAGATGAATGCCTCCTACACTGATCGTTGTGTAACACAAATTTTGAAATGTATTGCTATTGTGTTCCAGAAAAACAATATTAAGTCAGTCTGTGGCTGACATTCAGTGGTATTTCAAACTTTAAAAGTATTAGTCCAGGACTCTGTTAGAAATCTTTACAGAAGAACCCAAAGTAGGCAAAATTTGATTTTCTCCAATTATAAGGCTACTGCTGTCAAATTCCTTAAAATGATATATTTCATCCTCTTTGCTGATATTGTGCCTTGGAAGTTTTCTCTAGGTTATCTCTGAAGTTTATGTGTTACAGTGTGTAGATTAGAGAACTTATTTCACAGCGTTTCTGTCAAAGCGGCGACGTGAAAGGAATGGAAACTGAGTTGAATATCTGAGAGATTAGTTGAAAATCCACCTCTACTGACAGGTGGGATTCCATCAAGAAAGCCTGGTAGGGGGCCAGGGATTTAGCTCAGTGGTTCGGGCGCCTGTCTTGCAAGCGCAAGGATCCGGGTTCGATCTCCGGTAACCTCATACAATACTGGGCATGGAGACTCACCCCAGCAGCATCCAGTACCACATACGAGTGCCGGGCATGGTGGCTCATGCCTGTAATCCCAGCACGCGGGAGGCAGAGGCAGGAGGATTGCTATGATGTGAGTTGGAGGCTGAGCTCAGGGTCAGCCTGAACTACAAAATGAGACCCTGTCCAAAAAAACCTAAAAAAAAAAAAGAAAGCCTGGTACACAGGATCATCGTAGCAGAAAGCCTCAGCATGGGACTTACACATGTCCAACATGGAATGCTGCTGAAGACATTGCCAGCTCTCTCTTCTGCAAAATTGTACCTGAACCTAGTGTCCTGAAATCCATGGCAAATGAACAGTTGGCCACAGTTATCACAAGTGAACATACCATTATGTAATGTGAATATATTACCTCCAGTTTTAGATGAAGAAATTTGTCAGAGCGCTGAAAAAGATAACAGGAAGCAAATGTTCTTATACTTTCATTCTGTAATTATGAGCAGAGGTTGTATGTGGGGTCGGGAGGGAGAGATGGAATCAGGCACAACACTTTCATCAGACCCATTTCTTCACCCATTTCTTCACTTTTCCTTCACTAAAGATTTTTATTATCTTAGAGAAAGTAAAGCAGTAAAATCCCATAATATGCATACTATTCATGAAACATACATAATCCCTATTGATATTTTTAAAGTTAAAATAATGCATATACATTGTTTAGAATTTCTGAGTGTTTGTATGGGTGAGCTTGTGTGTGCACTTGTGTGTATTTGTGAGTTCCAACACTTCGACTGGAAGGTAATATTATTAATGCATTTGGCTTTTTCTTACATATTTTTTTTCAGAAAAAGAAGCACATTATGATGAATACATGGATGTCTCTAGCTAGAAATAATTATATTACATGTACATTACACCAGGAGATGGAGAGCTTCCTCTTACATTTGTTAAGGGCATACATTTCCTTATATGTTTCATTCTATTCTTTGACTCTTCTAGTGAACAGGTTCTGTGTACGAGTTTGTTGTCATTGTTCCCATTCAGATATAATTCATCTCCAGTAAGTTATCTTCCTCTTCTTTGAAACTATTCTGTGCTTTCTCTCTTTTTAGCCCTAATTCAACTAATAATATCACTGTATTAGTTGTTAAGAAAATAGAAGACCTCAAACAGGAGCATTTATTTTTGCCCAAACTCCCTGCCACATTCACATCTATACTGTCAGCCTCTTCCCTCCTTGTACATCAGCACACAGTCTCTTTCTGCTGAAATCCGACCTCTTTGCACATGCTTGAGATCTTCTTCTCTCTCACTCACTCAGGTATAGGTAAGGATTCGACATAGCCTGTACTATCACCATGCAACTATTCACTTTTTCCCTTTCCTTCTGTTCTAGGTTGTCTGCAGTCTCCTGTGAGCCATCTTCACCAGCAAGTGAAATAAAAAGAAGCCTTGTCTCGAGTGTCACATTATTGAAATTTACCCTTTCCCAATGTATGTTGAAGTTCTCAGCCACAAAATAGGATGTGTTCTTATTCAGAAACAGGATAGCTGCAGATGTTATTAATAAACATGAAGAGTGAGGTGAAACCTAAATCCAATATGACTGATATTCGTCTCTGTTGAAAAGAGACTTTGGACCAACATAACCACACACACACACACACACACACACACACACACACACACACACACACACATGTACACACACATATTCATACATGGAGAATGATGTATGAATACTTAAGCAGACATTACTATGTTGTTTCCACAAGGCAATGCACCTCAAATATGTCCAGTGAACCACCAGAAGATGGGGAAAGATGTGGTCACTGTGCTGCCAAAGCAAATGCCACTGGGGAAAAATCGGAAACCAGTTCTTCCTCTCAGACCCCAGAAGGAAAAAACCTTGCCAGCATCCTGACCTTAGATTCAGCTTTCTGAACCCAGGACTGCACTGGTGGGATCTTACAGCCTGGGTGAGCACTTTATCTTCCTCAGGTCTCTACAGCAGTTCCATCGCAGTTTTTCAGAATTTGCTGTATGGGTGTGTGACACCCTGAGTCTCCTGACCTCACACTCACCCAGTCAAAAAAATCAATTCCATGTTTTCTCTTTTGTCAATGCTTCACTTACTCTCCCATGCTGAATTCAGATTTCTGTGCTGATTTTCACCACACCCAAGCTCAGTGGTATTA
The DNA here is from genome assembly GCA_004026965.1 of Petromus typicus. Classification (NCBI taxonomy): domain Eukaryota; kingdom Metazoa; phylum Chordata; class Mammalia; order Rodentia; family Petromuridae; genus Petromus; species Petromus typicus. Next base: position 33,344 of record PVIR01011927.1, on the reverse strand, counting down.
ACTACCATCGTTTAACTCAAACCTCACAGATTCCTTAGACAACTCCAATCGAGGTCAGCTTGGTGGTTCTCTCTTGAACTTTGTTTTTATAAGATTTGTGATTGTAAGTCTTTTGTAGAGAAGAACTGTGCTTGACATCACTGAATATCTGGTTTCCAGTACATTGTACTGAGTACACCACATGCTCACTTGAATAAAGAAAAGAAAGACAGTGGATGACCCATGTAAACTGACAGATTACAGATTTTGAACAATTTCTGTCCTTACCCTAAATAGTTTTATACAATAGGAGATCACAATTCAGATGTCTTCAGATAGGTTATTGAAATGACCCAGGATAGATGTAGGAGAAATAGATCAAATCTGTAGAGAAACAGAGTTCAGAAGTCAGGAGCTTACAACCATAGATAAGCTGTCAAGTTTAACTAGGGTTCAAATACTTGATCTATAACCTGAAGATTTTATAAAACTTTGTTTCAAAAAAATGGGATTATTGCATTTGCTACATCATGAAAGTTGAGCAGTAACTTTCTTTAGATAGAAGGCATTATAAAACCAGTATCAATAATATCTAACATAGAGATGGGTGCCTCCACTTCAGCTACCATGACCGTGTTACTAAAATTCTGGGGTCATGTCCCACCATGAGGAAAAACAAAATAATGGATGAAGGAGGTAGGCCTAAGAAAATTTACTTAAAAAATCCAAAGGTAACAAAGTAAAAGATACAACATTAAGGAAGTGAAGCTCTTGTTAGCAGGGAGAAGGATCTGAGTAGGATACCCACAAGGCTCTTCGTCAAGAAGATTTTAAGAGGTGTAAAAAGGAGCTCAAGCTACTTTCTCTACCACAGAGATGACTACATATTGGTTGGAGCCCATCCTGTGTACCTGACACACTGTGTGCCCTCAGGTCAATGGCCTGCCTGGTGTTGCACCAGGGAGGTTTCAGAAGCTGAAAGACCCCTCAGAGACCTTTTCGTAGGATCCCAGGGGGTTGTGACTCAGCAGCCTCCATGTTAGGCTCCTCGCACCATTTTGCTGCTGCTGCCTCAGAATCCTAACAACTATCTCGTTAACTCCTGCAACAGATAACAGTCGCTAATGTCCTCTTACAAAGTAAGTACACATAGTTTGCCTTTTACAAACATGGGAACAAGCTACAGCAGTGGTCCACACTCTGGCTATCCACACTGGGAGCTGAAGCCAGGTTCATCTAAGATCAGCATCTAATCTTTAAAAGGAAAAGTGCTAGACAATATTTTCTCACATTGTCTACCCTGAACTTACACAGACAATATGTAATGTTTAGATTGAGTACCCAGACACTTTACGATTTTCCTACTTTCACAATATCAGGGGAACCATGATCTCTTTTCTAAGTGAATTTTAAAGATCTTGGTGTGCTGTATAACAATGTACATGATTTTGAGTGAATACACGTTAAGACTGAAGTTTCTTCTACATCTTGAAATCTATTTAAATATTTTGGTAACATAAATGGATCCAAAGCTTCATATACAAATTAACATTATTTTGATTAATAATTTTTTTTATTTCTCTGTGATTTTGCTGCAATTAGCTGTTCAAAATCAAGGTTGTTTCTATTTGAAAAGTATGAATAAGGAATTACTGTCACAAAAGTCTTGAAAATCACTTCCTCCTGTATCCAAATGGCAACAGACATTCAAACTGGTGACCTTCAGCCCCGTACAAGTGCTCTCAGAGGAGAATCGATGACACCTTAAGCTTGTGAATAAACTTTTCAGTCAAAAAGAAATTTCACCCAGTATAAACATCCTAGAGCCAGGAAAACACAGATACTCCACTGGACACTAAATAAAAGATGAGTTATAATGGAAATGAGCAATAAAGATGAAATACAAAGCAAATCTTGATATGGAACCCAAACTCAACAATGAAGAATCAATAATGGCTAAAGTGGAATGTTCAATTCATTGGCCAGAAACATTAGCAAAGAAAGTAGTCCTTGTGATGAGAAAAGTATAACCCTAGAATAACACTTTCCAAGGGCTTATGCCAAGGTCTGTAAGACCTATTACTCTCTATGTAAATATATAGTCTGTAAAATGCATATAAGGTGATTTGGTATGAAGAGTTGGTAATACCCAGAACCTGGCCACTGTGGCAGAAAGTCTTATGAAGCATCTCATCCAGAGTTATATTTTACTTGCAATATGGGCCCTGACTACAAATCTCAAGTTATTAGCTTTAAGATTTTATGGACTGCTTTTAGTAGATTCAATATTGCCAAGAATTATATAAATATACGCAAGAGCCCTTGTGTAATTTTCCATTGAAAGCCAACTGATGATATCTCAGAAAAGACATGTTCTGTTTTATTTAGAATGATGCATATAAAAGCTGTGAGAGAAAATCTGGCTTAGCTTCATTTCTTTATTCATTCAAAAGTATTTCTTGAGTCACTATTATGCGACAGGTTTTGTTCTAGTTTCTGGAGAGACATTTGGGGAACAAGGGAGATCATGCATTTGCTTTTGTGAAGATCATCACAGCAGAAGTAAGGTGAGGTACAACTAAAACAATTGACTAATGAGATATTTTCTGATCTTAGTAAGACAGAAAAAACAAACAATATGTAACAGAAACAAGTGATTATGAACTATTAGCATCTACTTGTTAAAAGAGCCAATTAAGATAAAAGCTGCCCAAGGCTATCATATTAGGAGATAGCCATGCAGGCTGCGTGAATTATTCTTACTACCTTTTGATTCTGCCCTCCTACTAGTGTGTTTACCTTTGATTTTATTTTGTTTTCACATATGTAACCAGCTCTGAATTTGTAAACTTAAATCTTAAAATGTCACACTACACAGATCCAACAAGCTTTGCAGTCCATGCTCATGACAGCGCTGTACATCTCTTTCATAAAGCTCAATACTCAGAGTGCAGAAAAGCTCCTAGAATTTTTTTTTCATTGTGTGATGACTTGGTTAAGAAAATTGAGGGTGTTTGGATTGCACTCTGGGAAGTAAGGTACATTTGCCTTCACAGTAACTTACAGGAATATAAAGTCATAGAAAATGCAAGACAGGTTCTGTAGGAGGTTAAGGGAAGACTGATGGACTTGTACAGCCAGAGAGCATGTCAATTTTTCAAACAGTGGAACATTTATGCTATTTTACCCAAGGCGAACAAAATGAGTTCCAAATCCATTATTTGACTTCCTTAAATAGTGTGCATATGGCGTAGAGAATTTTTAACTAAAGGCAAAATCTAGCCTAATGGGAAAAAAAATTAGGGCATGAATACTTTTATTAATGGATTTGGTTTAGGTATTCACAGCTATGCTATTTATTTCAGAGCTGCAGAGTAGATGTGTTTGCCAAACAGTGTAATATTACATCTTCTTACCTGAGAAAACAGATTTATGATGCAGATATTTTTCACTTTAAAATGAAACCCTGGATTATCCAACCTTGTCAGTCATGAATAGAATTAAAATCCCTTTCAAATAGTTGTTAGAGAAATCACAAAAAAATTAAAAGATGTTCAACAATTCCCAAGACATATCAAGGAAAGTAAAATGCACAGAAGAGATTTTCATGAATCATTTGAATAGTTTTCTATAAGTGACAGAGGACTCAGCACCCTCAGAAATGAAAATCTTTCCTATTTCTAGGGTTTAATAATGTCACATTTTCAGTTTTGCTTTTCAGATTCCCATGTTATGTTTGTCAGCTATTTAAAACAAGAATACAAGTGTGATTTTTTCCCCTTTACTAAAGATTAAACCCAGGGCTTTATGTTGAGCTTTTAAAATTATTTTTTTAGGTTTTTTAAAAAATCTTTATTGGTACATTAAATATACACATCATGATCGCACTCCATAATGGGGATTTGTACCAGTATAAGACACAACTTAATTCTCATTTTTTCCCATAGCCCTACCCACCCTACCACCCCCCCATATACATAAAATTTGTTTCGATCTTGCTAAGTTGCTAAGTTGCACAGGCTGAGCTTCTCCTACCTCAGCCCTCCAGAGTATTAGGTTTGCATGAGAGGCCCCCACACCCAGAAGAAAACATCACTTCTAAAATTATAAAACTACTATTGGTTTTCTAGAAGGTTCTTTGAAACAGAGTGAACCATCTTCTCTTCTCCAGATTGACTTCTGCAACATTCTCTCCAGCCACCTTTCTGCAGTTCTTTCTGCATGCAGAGGCTAGGAAGGTAAACACGAACAGCCCAGACTTGCTAGCAGCAAGAGTTCCAGGTGTGATATTGGTTCTGGCAACCAGACAAACTCTGAGAAGATGATCATGAGCTACACACCACTGACTAGTATGAATCCAGCAAGTGGGGGAGATCTAACCCAGCCCTTCTTGTTGACTCTTCCTACCCTCCACTTCCCAGCGTAGAGGCACAGGAATATTATGGTGCCAAAGCCAGCAGGTGGTGTAGTGACGTCCTGACACCGCCACTACCTGATTAAGGAAACAATAGCATTTCTGTATGGAGCTAGGCTTTCAGTTTTCTCAGGATTTTTCCTAGTTAACCATGAGTATAGCTGATTCTTCCAGGTTGCTCCAGTGATCTTTTCACACCCAAGAGGTTAAATAAAATCTCTCTCTGCTCAGAGACCAGCTAGGTTTCTCTTTTAAACTGAAGGTAAGGTAAAAGAAAAATTAAATTTTTAACATGAGGTAAAATTTGTTACCTACAGCTAAGTTCAATATTCTTGATCTTTTTTATGGATGAGTATTGATTTAATCCTAATACTGGTAGTCTGCTATTTTAAAGGTAAAAGAAAAAAATGTTTATCTTTATCAAATACTTTTCCTTCTTTTCTTTTAATTTGGAGAGAGATCAGTGTGTACACCTCACAGTTACATTTCCACTGAATGTCTTCAATTCAGACTCAGTTTTTATGGTGATGACCGTGAAGAGCCCTTTAGCTGGAATCACAAATTCTCTTTGAGAATCACAAATTCTCTTTGAGGGGAGCTGTTGTTATCTTGGTCTGGGAGGAGTTCCTCAGTTCTTCTCCCATGTCAGTAATAATCTCTCACTGGTTTGATCTTTGCATATTTTCTCAGTGCATGTTAACATTACATGATGATGTAATGAATAGTTTTGAATAGTTTTCTATAAGTGACAGAGGACTCAGTGCCTGAGTTGATGGGGTTTGGGGGAAAGTTAGCACATGTAGTTTCTAAAACTTATTTCAATACACTTCTCTACTCTCCCTTTTCCTCCTCCTCCTGTTTCTCCACTTTCTTATCTCAAGAGGTCTACCTTCTGGCTTCCCAGTCCTCTCTCATTTTTTAAAAAAAATCTTCATTAACTGAAGTATTTTTCAAATGTCTTACATAAGGTAAAAACATATGATACTTAACTTTCTGAGTCTGTTTAATTTCACCCAACACGGTGGTTTTTATTTCTATTTGTTTTTCTTCAAATGACATGTCTTCTTTTTTATGGCTGGGTAATATTCCACAAATGTATATATCACATTTCTTTATTCTTTCACCTATTGCCAGGCATCTGTGCTGTTTTTTTAGGTTGGCTATTGTGAATTGTCCTGCTATACCATGGATATGCATGTGTCACTACAGTTCAAAGTCTTTAGATCTCTTGGAGATATACTCAGGAGTGGCACAGCTAGGCCAAATGGAACCGCTAGGTTCATCTATTGAGGAAGCTCCATACTGATTCCCATGGAGTTGTACTAGTTTATAATTCCTTCCAACAATGTAGAAGTGTTCTTTTCTCCCACATCCTCATCTGCATTGAACTTCTCCCCTCCTTCCTTAGTGGTCTCTCTTCTCACTAGGATAAGACAGTCAGCAGCTTACCAGCCTTATTTACTGCTGATTGGTTACAAGTAGGAGAAAGAACAGTCGTGGGCTTGCTGTGCTGATGGGGATCACTTCCTCAGAGCTGACACAGCCGCCTCACATTTTCCTCCTTTCTCCTGTGCACATGGCAGCCTTGTCATTTCCTCTAAGAACCCAACTGAGGACAGTTTTTTCAGTCTGAAGTAGGGTGACAGATGGAGATACTCTTCAGATCTCCAATTTCAACTGATTTTCCAACAGACCTTTATCCTTACATGATAAATATAACCATCAGGATGCTGTTCAACTACAAAGCTTCCTGTATGCCTGATTATCAGAACTCAGACAAGCCAACCATTATCGAGTTCCTGATTTTCTATTTATTTTCTTCTATCACTAAAGATTTTACATTAAAGTATTGTAGACAGTGGGATAGAGTGTGTTGGTTTCCCTTTGATTGTTCTGTTGGTGATCTGCTGCTTTTACAGATGTCTGCAAACCCAAGGTTTGAACTATGAAATGGGAGGGAGGGAGTAGTCTTAGCATATCCAAGGGAAACATTCACACATTAAAAAATATTTGCATGAATCCTTGGCCTACTTAGGAAAGGATACCTTAGAACTGCCAGACACCAGCAGCAGCAGGTCCAGAAATAACTAGCACTCTGGCACTTCTTTAGAAAGGTAATGCTCTATTGAGTTCTTATTATCTTCCATTTTATTATCTCCCTAAGATAGATACTGATTCTCCATTGAAAACCAGTAAATCAAGATAAAAATAAGCTGTTTTGATGGTTAGTAAATTTTGGTACACATATGATAACCAAGTGTGTGTTTTCATCTGTAAACAAAAGTCAAATTGCTGAAGTCCCTTAAGAAAATGATCTGGTGTAAGATTTAAAGTCAGAGGTTCAGGGATTTAGCTCAGTGGTTCCAGCACCTGTCTTGCCAGTGCAAGGGCCTGAGTGTGATCCCTGGTAACCACATACAATGCCAGGTGTGGAGACTAACTCCCACCAGCAATCAGAACCACATATCACAGCCCTGAGGTTGGTGGTTCATGCCTGTAATCCCAGCACTTGGGAGGCAGAGGCAGGAGGATTGTTGTGAGTTCAAGGCTGAGCTCAGAGCCAGCCTGAACTACAAAACTGAGATCCTGTCTCAAAATAAATAAATAAATAAATAAATAATCAGACACTTTATTGTTTTTAAATTTGTCTGTTTTTTCTTCCTCTCTCTCTTTGTTCTCCCCTCTTTTTCTCACACACACATGCACACACATACATCCAAATGCACACATGCATGCACAAACATACAAAGACTTATACATGCATGCACAGATATACATGCATACACATATGCATGTACTATATCTGTACACATGAAATACTGATAATAATCACAATATTTTGTATATGCACCTAGTATTCAAATTAAAATAATGAAAATATTTAGTAAAGCATATGGTGGAAAATAAGCAGACTATATAATTGATAATTACGTATTCTCATAATTTTTTTTCCTTCCCTCTGCCTGAAATTAGATGGTCAAAAAATTTTTGTAATCCAGACAAGATCAAATTTCAAGCTTTACTTCTCCAAGGTTGATTCCTCCAACTCCCTGCAGAAACCAGTGGCAAAAGCCACAGTCGCTCTATTGAGGCTGAGAGTTGAGAGAGAAAGCAAATCTAGTCAAAAAAGCTTAGAGATATCAGATATCAGTGTGTGTTTTATTGTTGAGAAAAGCTATCTGAATAGCAAGATAAACCACAAAAGGGACCTAAAATACAGCATGAGAAGAACCATTGTGTTAAATAGAAAATGGAAGACATGCTAAAAGGAGGAAATCAACGCTCAGAATACTTGTCTTTGATCCCTCTGCGCAGATGATTCTGTGATAAGGTCTTGCACGTGTGGTGTAATAAGGAACTTCTGGTAAAGAAAACCTGAGAGAATGGGGAGCGGGCTGTGGAACGGAAGGTACCCCGTAAGGGTGGGATGAAGTCACTTGGGGGTTTCCTCACCAGAGGGCTCAGATGTAAGACTGAACATCTCACCAAATGCTCCAGGGAGCAGGCTGCAGTGAGGGTCCTCCAAGAGAGGATGCACTGGTCAGAAGTTAGATGACAAAGCAGACCTTTATTAGTCTGGCCAGACGGCACTCTCTAAGTGCTGGACTTAGGGAGGCGGCCTGACTCAGAGTTAGGGGCCTTTTATAGAGGACATAAGTGGGGACCAGGCAAGCAGAAGTACAGAGGGAGATTTTCTTGGTTAGGGGCCTTTCTACTTTATCTCTACAGCACAGTTAAAAGGACGTTACACAGAACAGTCAGAGCCTTCCTGACCTGTCTCTGAAGACCAGTTACAAGGACACCTGGAGGGGTATTTTGGAGAACTAGGCACACAGGCACAATCCCACGTAGGCCCCTCCCTGTAACTCAAGGTCCTTTTGGTGTAACCAAGATATAATAGTGCCTGAGACAAATGGCTTTACTTTTGTCATCATGGTCTCATAAAGGGAATCCCCAGCATGTACATTTCCCTCAACATTGTCCTGACTTGAGGAAAGGGAGCTGCTGTTTGATTCACGGGTTACAAAGTACCCCAAAGAAGTGAAGGAAACATACATTTAAATTCCCACACATTTCTAGTTCTCCATGTTTACTGGCAAAGCTAGTTCTGGGCCCCCGACATAACCTTTGCAAGTCTTAGTGGTTCAAAGTCAGCAAAACAAAAAGAAAGGGGAGAATGATAGAATGATAAAAATGATAGATGCTAGGATACTCAACACCATATTATGCCGGAAATTTCATTGTTTCCACTTTCTGAGGCAACTGTTCACAGTGACTTACTCATCTGTGATTCTTCCAGCACCTGTAGCTTCTGGCTATGAGTCGCTGGACAGAAATTTCAGTATTTCCTGAAAGTCTGGGTGATTTTCCAGCATGAGCTCGCTATTTGACTGTATTTTGTTTCACATTTTTAAGACTCAGCAACAGAAAGAATGAAAGCGAGCAAAACAAGAGAAGTGTCAGGAAGTGGTATCAACACATGCTAAAGCCGAAATGAAGATGGGAAGGAATCAAATTGTTTGAAACCTAGCATGGTAGCAAGATAATATGTTCAAAATCTGTAGTGGTCATGAAAATAACTATTTATCTAAACTATAGTTAGCATGCATGACTTCAAAAATTACTTGTCTTCATTTTGCACTACCACCTTCTGAAATAAACAGAAATAAACTGTTTAAATGTTAGCTGCAAATGAAAATGTAAATTCAATAAAATCCTATGCAAACGTCATGACATGTTTAGATAGAATTTGGAATATTATTTTTAAAATTCACTCAAAGTAAAAATATGTGGTAGAATTTCAAAAATTTATTGGCAAGAAATAATTTTTTACCTGCTATCAAATCACCTTATAAGCAACACAGAAATTAAAAAGAAATAGATCAAACCACATATTTTCAAAGCATTTTCATGTTAATGATAAGATTAAAAATTAACATTATGAAGTGGTGAACAAAAGCAGACAGTAATGAATAAGTGATGTTAACATAAGATCTCTGTGTACTACTGAAAGTGTAAAATAGGTTTGAGACAGATTAAAGATAAACTTCCAATTAATTAATTGGAATATAATTAATTAATATATTATATAATTAATATAATACATAATTAAATATAAAGCTCAAATATATGAAATGAATGAGGAAAGAAAGTTCATGAACACAGTGAGATTTTGATATTACCGACCACTAAGAGGAAGGGAATCTCATCCTTTCTGTGTGGAGGAGACTAGAAGATACTATGCTAACTGAGTAGCCTAGGCTGAGAATGGGAGCACGACAGCATCTCGAGTGTGTGTGGAGTGGAAAAGAGTTGAATTCACAGGAACTGGAAAAGGTGGTTACAGAGGCTAGCTTATGGGAGGCTGGAGAGCTGCTTATCACAGGGTGCAAAACTGCAGTTACATTGAATGATTTAGTTCAAGAGACCTTCACACAAATTACAATTAGTAAGCACATGTCTAATGTTTATAGATTACTCTGTAATTATGTGTTCTTGCCACAATAAAGTATGTGAAGCATATGTTACATATTCTGAGTTAGATGCTTTTTGATACTTTTCCCTGGGACATATTCAAAACATCATACTGTATACTGTGAGTATATAATTTTTCTAGATAATTTAAACAGTAAATCAAGTGATATTTCAAAAGAATGACTATTACAGCTTTTTAATAACAATAAAGTAGAAATACAAGTACTTTTACTATGAGAACCATGTATATACTATATAAATATGATTTATGCATATTATATATGTAACATATATCTGCAATAATTTAATTATCAATCTATTTTATATAATAATATACATTTATAAGAAGGAACAAATTAGATCTTGGAAAATTAAGTTTAAAAGACAGCCAAGATACATATTAAATGAAAAGAGCCTGGTACTAAACAACATGTATAATAAGATATATAGTTTTAAAATATACATATCAACACATAATATAATGCTTTGAGACAGGGTATCACTGTGTAGTTTAAGCTACTTTCTGAAACAGAAATGAATTTATGGTAATCCTCCTGCGTCAGCCTCCCAAGAGCTGGGATTACAGGCATGCACCTATGTACCTCAGAACATATTTTCTATTTGAAAAGGCACACATCACATTATTGAAAGTTAGTACTTCTGAAAACTGAAGAGAGATCAAGTGCAGGTGGTGGAGCAGTCGGAAGGAAAATTCCACCTTTTGGCTTTGTATAGACTTGAAATTTTTTTGAAATTTGAAAATAAGAACACTGCAGAAAGACAGGGACACCCTTGAAGTCACTAAGAAAGATGCCAGCTGCAGAAGTTCCTGGCAAGGCCACACTCTGAATGCAAGTGAAGGCCAAAACTTTCAGGGTGAGAAGATCCTGGACAGGATGATGGCATCCCTGGGTCAGACCAAGCAGCTGGGGAAAAGGGAAAATGAAGAAGTAATACAAATAGAGCATGTAATAAATCAGGAGCAGTTGACTGCTCCATATGGATCCACCATGTGAAACTATACAAATATTTTGTAAATGTGAAAAATAAACCAATGGAAGGAGTTATTTCCTTCAGTAATAGAATCATATGCCAGGTAAAAAATGAAATAATCACATCCACCAGTTTGGTCTGGGCCTCTTCTTGTTCAGCTGTGGAACCAGAGCTGAACCACATCATAGGTTTTATATGCTGGGTCCTGACTTCCGGTGTGAATCAATAATGTCCCAAAATACAGAGTCTTTCTGGTATGCATTTGATCACCTGACCATCTATGCATGGGAGGATTCCCACTGGGAAGGGAGAGGAAGCCCTTGCCAAGTATGTGGAGATCACAGTCCATGCTTCTTCCCCGCTGTGAATCTGGACAAAATGAATGGATAAGCACAGAATTCTTCTCTGGCCCCACGCTTTTACTATCCATCAGACAGAACATCACCGATCTGATCGGAAGTCAAAGAATTCAATCTACCACTTGGATCTTTCACTTTATTACAATGTTTTTTGTAGATCAAGATGTGTGACTTCTGTTGATTTTGACAGTTGCATAGTTCTGGTAAATTGTATAGTAGTATTTTTATAGTTTATGAAAATAATAACATAAGCAGATTAAGTGAGAAATGTTTTGCCACTCTGATCTGCCTTTTGCCATCGCTTTTATTATACTGTGAACTTAGTAGAATAGTAAGAATTTAATGAACACGCAGCATGTTTTTAGGGCTCTAGATGACGGGAAAACACCTTTAAAATCTGTAATTGTTTTTCCCTGGAACAATTTTACTTGACACTTTCAAAGCTACAATGTCTAGCCTTTTACTTCTATTGAAGCAGTCAATGAGGGATACTTGGTATTTTAGGTAATTCTCTTTCCAAAGCTCTTGACTGAGCAACATCAATGCAAAGACCTTAGAATGAAAACCAGCTGTGATAGGAGCTGTGGACCCTTTGGCTTTTCTGTCTTAGTCCCTGTGCTTATGTCCTTAGACAGCAGTTGCTCTTTCATTTCCTTTACTTTTAATATCTACACACAAGAAATAATGTTTACAAAGTCCCAAGTGCAGTGCATCTACGTAGTAACAACTGCCTAAGTAGAATTGTATAAAATATAATGAATCAGATAAGCAAAAGCTTATTTAATATAAAAATACACTCAGAAAATATATAGCAGGATCATGGTTACACTTTCTGTCAAAAACTGACAATGTATTAAATTCCAATAACCCAACAAGGGTTGTAATTTATAATGGATCAAATTAGTTTTTGTTACTTTATGAACCATTTAAAATTGCACAATATGTTACATTGTTGGGATAGTGAGTAGTTTAAGTGTTAGTATGCTTTTTGTAGTGATAGTAATGTTACATTATAGAACAACAACAATAAAAAAAACCCCACCATAGTAAAGGTGGTCAATGTGTGGACTTAAGAAATAACACTTTCTAAGGCTTATAGATTTATATGACTTATTAGCTTTTATTAATAGAAATTATATCACAAATAAAATATGTACAAAAATATGTACTCTCTTATGTACTTATCATTGGATTCTTACACCTATGCAGCTGTGGTGAGTTAATGACTGGTTGAATAAAGAGGTAAACTTGTAACTGGTGGAATGATTGAGAAAAACTAGTTCTTTTGATAAACAGGTGCTATATAGTGATAATAATCACTGTTAGTGCTTCATGTAAAGGGAAAGCACACACATTACCCACTGGTTTATAAATTCAATTGAATATATTCACAGTGCAAGGGACTCACATGAGTCATGCCTCTTTATTCTATATTGCCAATATAGATATTTAGAAGTTGATACAATCTTAATTGTTTTATTTGTGATATAATTTCTATTAATAAAGTTAATCAAAAGTCATATAAATCTGTAAGTCATAGAATATGTTATTTTTTAAGTCCACACATTGACCACATTTAGCGTGTGGTTAACCTTCTAAGAGATGGTCTCATGTTTTCAGGAAACTGAGTATTTACAGATCTTGTCTGACGTGCACTACTTCAAGTATTCTTATCTGGCCACCTCTTAATCTAGGACCACGAGGTTGAGGCTGGAACTGTGTATGGATATGCCCAGTATTGACAATGGTGAGAAATGGGCCAAACAGCTTTTTAAAATTTGTAGTTGAAATGCAGAAGGACTTGACAGGTGGCATCCTTCCCTAGAAAACTGGAACTGAAGACATTCTCTTAAATTGTACAATCTGGGTCAGGCATATGTACTCAGTAGACATACATCACCTCTCAGATGATCACTTTTCTTCCCTGGGATAATGAAGATAATGACCACAAAATGGCTCAAAAGCAAAATATCTATATAATAAGAAATATAATTGTGTTAATTGTATTTTGAAAAATAAGAATAGAAAGTCCAAGTTGTGGTCTCTTATTTGAATGTATTTTAATATGCTCTCAAATTTCATTTTAAATGTTATCATCTTTTCCACACTTAAGAAACACATTCAAGGTGTAGTTAGTTAAAGCAGCAAAATTTATTGCCATTAATTTAAATAAAAATCTTTATAAAATTTAAAGTTTAAAAGATAATATAAACATCAAAAAATGTGTTTTACCTTGGGACCATAAGGCAAAGTGAAACAAATCAGACAAAGAAAGTTAAACACCACAGGATTTCTTAAATGAGAAAATGAAAACATAAAGAGAAAATAAGACGATAGGAGGCAGTGAGTTAGGCTTTATGGAAAAGAAGTGATTTAAGGATTTGGGGTCAGAAAGAGAAGGGTAAATAAAGTTATATAAGACTCAATATATTGATGTGCTAATTTTCCATGATGAATATCATTATACTGTATCACAAATATATACCAGTGCAAATATAAATGTGCTTCATGTGTAGTATGGAATATTTTTAATATTAAAATAAACAGATATAGTAAATTCATTTGAATTAATAAATTTTGAATTCTATACACAATATTATTCCTTAATATCTCCTGTAATTTAACTTTTATTAACATATGGCTACAGTGTCTAATCCTTACATTCCTCATGGAGAGCCAGTCAGTACAGACAATTAATGCATAATTCATTCTTTCATTACCTTCTTTCTCCTCCTTTCCTTCTCGCTCCACCTCTAGGTCCTCTTTCCAGTTGAGAAAGATCTATCTCCCCACTTCCTGTTATCTTTGTTATGTTTGATTCTTCATATTTTGAATTGTCCATAGAAGAGAAACCATGAGCTATTTAAGCTCTTGGATCCGATTTATTACACTTAACATTATGGTCTCAGAGTGCTAATTCTTTCCTCCTACCTTTTTATATAAAGTATAATTATATGGCTGAAAGCAACAGATATTTTCCCTGTTCAATTATAAAAAGGAGAATTTAGTGCCAGGATGCAAATTCTTCACTACATAGCAAGAATAATTGTGTTCAAAAAGAGTAGAGCCAAGAACTAGGGAAATTCTAACACCCCAGACAATGATGAATCCAACTCCAACCAGCACAGAAACAGATGAAGGAAAATTGGCTCCAAACAACTCTCTCTGTCTCTCTCTCTCTCTCTCTCTCTCTCTCCTTCCATATTTCCCGAAAAGGAATAGCTTAGCATCTTAACCAGAGTCCTACAAAAGGGAAGTGTCATTTTCTTTGAGCAAAAACAGGGTGTTGTTACCTAAGAACTACTGCATGTGAACTGCAGATAACTACTGCATTTTCCTTCAAGCATGGACAAAATATTTAAGACCCACATATATGAGCAAAACCACAATCCTACAATAGATCATCACTCTGTTTCCTCTATTTCCTCCTCCTCCACTTCCCTTTCCTTCTCATTCCATTATACATTATTTATAAATCATTTAATATTGACATTATCTTAAATGGTTTACATTATATTACCCTATTTAATTTTATAAATATTCTCTTTGTGCTATTACTATTTGCATTTATCAACTAAAGAAACAAAATCTATTGCTCACTAGAATTCCAACTAATTCTGCCTGATTTCATGTACTATGTTTTACAAAAATATTCCATTGTATTTATTTTTTATTTTATTTATTTATTTATTTATTTATTTATTTTGAGACAGAGTCTCATTTTGTAGTTCAGGCTGGCCTGAGCTCAGCCTCAAACTCACATCACAGCAGTCCTCCTGCCTCTGCCTCCCAAGTGCTGGGATTACAGGCGTGAGCCACCACGCCCAGCACTGTGGTATGTGGTACTGGTTGCTGCTGGGCGTGAGTCTCCACATCCAGTATCGTATGTGGTTACCGGGGATCGAACCTGGGTCCTTGCGCTTGCAGTACAGGCGCTGGAACCACTGAGCTAACTGCCCGGCCCATGTATTTTTAATCATAATGAGTTTTTGGAGCCATTTGCCTATAGTTTGTTTTCTAATTTTTATCATATTATTACATGTTCCTCTGAAATTCCAAAAACTTTCTTCTGTGCTCACAAAGCCCTGAGACACTGCAAGTTTTTCAGATTATCAAAAGCCAATTGCCCTGATTGGATCATTATGCATTATATCCTCATGTCCAATTGTCTTGCAGTACATAAACCATCTCTTTTCTGATGACACCATAGGCCATCATGTCCTTAAATCCTCATTCTACCAAGTTCTTTATTGTCCACCTCACACAGGCCCGTGTGTCCACCCCTGAAATCCCTCTTCCTCCTGCATCGCAGTGCTGTATATTTCAGCAGACCAGTGTTGAAATCAACGATCAGTAGGTGAAAATTTTCCTTTTTCAGGCAGCTGATCAATCATCATGGGCCATTATTTTTCAGTGCTTCCTTCACCAAAGTGGATATGCTGTATTTTTCTAACCTTTCCAATTCTAATTTTCTATTTAAAGCTATCTGCAGAGCAGTAGACTTTAAGACTTCTTTGCAGACTCTACCTTGAACATCTGTCCTTAAAAAATCTATTTCCATAGCAGCACCATGAAGCTATTCAATACTATCAGCTACTTAAATTATTTCATTGAATTTGCCTCGATCATTCAAATTGCTTTGCAACTAGTATAACTATGATTATTTAATAGTTCTAGATTTTTTTTCCAATCACTCTGCTGTCCTATATAGAATACTTCAAATTTCATCTCTTCCCTGCCTACTTGTCTGAGAAATCCTTCCCAGGGTCCAGAGCTCAGGAGATATTTTAGCCATCACAAGCTAATTTCCTGGCAGGTATTTTTGAAGACCTACTCTTATATTTCAAGAGTCATCATTTCTAATACCTCCTAAGGAAAATGGAGTTAAAAATGTATAATCTTGATTGAATTATTTTATTGTACATAGGTAAGTTCATTATATATCTTGTAGGAAGCTAGACAGGGCTGCCCCCAAGGAGCCACCGTGGAGGAAAATCAAGAAGCCAACATAGAGAGCAACTGACGTACACTCACTGATTAGTGTTATAAAAGGGAAAGAGGTACTACTTCCCCCAGAGAGAGATGGCTGGAAAAACTGGGACATTCCTTGTAGGTGACCTGCTTTCCTACTTGATATCTATTTAATCAATATTACTGCGTGACTGTATTTGTAACTTATTGGTTGGTCCTGGTTTTGTCCCAACTCATGCCCTCTTTGTAATTTTCCACTGGGTACCTGCCTCACTACTAGGCTTTGGGGCATGAAATAATTTGAAAAGTGGGGTGGGTGGGGAAGCCTTTTTTTTTGTACCCCTTTTTGTCTTTTTTAGACAAGAAACTATCCTTCAGTCAATAAAGTTTTCCTGCTTTTAACCTCCTCTGTTCCTAGAATTCATTCTTTGATTTTAGAAAATATATTCTGGATATTCAGTAGGATTAGTAATTACATCTATTACCTTTATATCAATTTTATTTTGAATATCTGTAGAGGGAAAAGCTAATGTTACCTGCAGAATAATATGCTATAAAGTAAATTGAAATGTCATCAAATAAATGAAGATACAATCTTAAATAATGATAATAGTATGATAAAAATAAAACACTTATGAATCAGAGTAAGTCAAACATGTAAGGAGGTTAGTAGAATAGTCAGGGTTACTTGATTGTAGGATTACAACCTACAATCATTCTGCTCATATTTCTCTACCTGGCCCACAAAGACATCATGGAATATTTTCTCAATGTTGAATTTTGTCTATGGCATTCCCAACAACACTTGCCTAGTAAGTTTCATGTAAATGAGATAATCATTGTGTGTGTGTGACTCATTCTTAATGAATCGACACTGTGAATCATGTTGTACTGTTTTATGTGTTCACCGAATCACTTGTTTAGTGATGGGTTAGGAATGTCAGAGTTGAAAAAACATAATATTTGTGTCTGTATTTTCTTAGACAAATTTATTTAGAAAATTGTCATAATATCTTATATTTGTCTAATTACAACACTGTGCATCTTCGTGCGCTCTTCCGTAATGAGGAAATCCAATGATGTAAGGACTTACTTGACAAATAATTGTCAATGTTAGCTATATTTGCTTTAAAGACCTACCACTAGTTATAGAAAGGACATAATCTACTTTCTACAATTTCTGTAATTTTTACATTTCTATGTGTCTTTTCCTATGAAAATGACATCTGATTGGTAGGTAACTGTACATGAAAGTTATACACAACTCATTTTCAATGAACACAGCTTTTTAGTGTGTTCATTTAGTTCACATACAGACAAAATATGTCATTTTCCATATACTTTCAAAAAGGTGAATAGCTTTTAGCCAAATAAATAAATCCCATGTTCACTAACTTTAATTGCTAAAATATGTAACTGTCCACTGTAGCACACACTTCTGTAATTGAGCCATTTCCTCCTGCTTCCTTCATTTGTATGAATCAGTCATTTTGATGCATTAAGTCACAGAAAGATGTATCCGGTTTTCCACAACTACTGTTATAAAAGGTCTAAATAACTTTTACAAGATGTATATTTAAAATTCACTAAGCCAATTTCCCACTTAGAAGTGTAAATTTAATATGCCTAGTCACCACTGCAATAGTTACTGAATTATTTATGTGGTGGACGTATTTTCACAATTTTATTTAAAAAGTTAATTTTAAGTCATATGTATGACACTTTATTGTATGTAGAATCACATGTGTGTATTTTCTAGTTCAGTAAAAATATAAAAAAGAAAGAATAAAATTGTATCTTAATATCTATCAACAATGATCATGAAATTAAATTGATCAGATAGTTTTTTGCATAAATCTATTATATCTATGCTGCTGTATATATTTCATAGACATCACCAACATATTTTTCCTTTTTTTTACTGAGTGTATTGATACATTTTAGATACACATCATGATCACATTCAACATGGAGAATTTGTGCCTGTACATGATGCATCTTAATTTTTATTTTTCTCATTCTCCTGCCCTTCCTACCACCCTCCAGCACCCTGTATACATAATTTTTATTTCCGTTTTTTTTTCATTTTTACCATCAAATCCTTTCTTTCCCTTCCTCATTCTCCCCTACCCCCTTTCCCTTTTAACATTTTCTTCCTATTTTGAGATATTAATGAATTAAATACTAGCAGATATCTCCATGGAGAAGATGCAGATGTCATGATCTAATCAGGAAAGCAGAGTTCATGCCAATAGGCCACTAGAAGACTTATTAAGGGAAACTTAACAGAGGGAGTTATAGTTGTCACAAAGAACTTTACAATTCAATTACTGACAGGAACAAGAAGCCGCCACCACATGGGGAAGCAAGGAAGCAGGTAATCAGTACAGGTGTCTGAGCTGCATGGAGGGAGCTGAAGCTCAGCCAGAAAGGCACAGGCTGCTCCTTGTGAGTTGGAGTCATACCAGTTTAGATGTTGCGGAGATGACAACAAAGCGGAGAGGTGGAGAGGGAGACTATCTTGGTTATTTCCACATCCCAGTCTGCAGCCTGTGATTTCCATTGACTCCTTTGAAAGCTTATGAGTCAGGGAGCCTTAGAAATGCATCACGTATAGGCCGGGGATTTAGCTCAGTGATTCCGGTGGCTACCTTGCAAGTTCAAGGGCCCAGGTTCGATCCCAGTAACCACATATATCAATGCCGGGCATGGACACTCACACCCTCCAGAAATCAGTACCACATACCACAGTGCCCGGGCGTGGTGGCTCATGCCTATAATCCCAGCACTTGGGAGGCAGAGGCAGGAGGATAGCTGTGAGTTCAAGGCTGAGCTCAGGGCCAGCCTGAACTACAAAAAGTGAGACCCTGTTTCAAAAAACAAAAAAACAAACAAAAAACCCAAAACCAACCAACCAAACAAACAAACAAACAAAAACACATATGTAGACATGAGCTTCTTGACATACAAAGCAGAGGAAGGGTAGGGCAAGAGGCCACTCAGAAACCAATAGGCGACTAGTATTGCCCCCTTTTAAAAGGTAGACCTTAAAGAAAAAGAAAAATTTCCAAGTCCTTTAGGAGAAAAGAAGATACTAATTAGAGTAATGATGTTAGAAAAAAATCCTAACTTCGTTTTCAAAACTTTCGTCCTACATATGCAGAGGACACACCCAGAACACACCGCTGTTATCAGCCTGTTGGTAAAGGGAGATCACGTGATGACATTATGCCAGACTTCCCACTGAAAAGAGAGCTGAATTATTTTCTTGGATGAAGTCAGTAAGGATTCAGAAGAGAAGAGCTCAGATACGAGTGTAGGATTCTGTCTCCAGTTTTGCCTCCTCCTGGAGCCAGTCTTAAGTCTGTCAGCAGGAACTCACTCGCTGTCTCACGTCAGAGGGAGCTGAGGGGCTCTTGCTTCCCTTCCCACTGGCACAGAGAGGGGACAGTTCTGAGCACACGGAAGGCTGCCCACTCCACATACCTTTCTCCTTGAGAGTCGCGTGGCTTTCACAAGGCACTGGTAGGGCGTGAGTTCTTCTCATGCCTAATAACTGAGAGTTTGATGCCTGACGAAGTGCATGGTGTGTACGTGAAGAAACAGGAGCTGCAGCCTGAACAGCCACCAGGGCCCAGGACCGGGCTACTTCTCCTGTGGCTGCTGAGGTGTGGACACCTCCTTCAAGCAAGAACTATCCATCCATCTCTGCACCGTGACCAAAGAATGCCGCCATGATGGCAGAAGAATGGCCATGGACAGAGGCCCTTCTCTGAAGAATGTCAGGATGACAAAAAAGTCCCCCTGAGCAGAGATCGCTTACAGAGTACAGAGACAAACTGAGGAAAACTTATCCAGAAAAACCTGAGATTTAAACTGCAGAAAAATTTCATCTTAAATGGTGTTAGGCTTAGTCCTGAAAGCTCCTCGAAAACTGTTCTGTGTTGGGAAGGTTACTGGTTCACAGGGCACTAAAACCAGGTATAAATCAGTAAGCTCATGGCCAAATGAGCTGTTTGGAAGTAGAGCTTTGTTGTAGATGAGGCCCAGGGAGGGTGACACGGCAGACGATGTTCTTGTCCCTGGCTCTTTCCTGGCCTTCCTACTCCTTGGCTTTGGTGGGGTGAACAGTCTTCCTTCTCCCTAAGGCCTTCCACTGCGCTACTTCTGCCTCGGAGTCAGTCTGCCATACACTGAACCCTTGGAAGCTTTAAACCAAATAAATCTCTTCCTGTGAGTTGTAGATGATGAGTTCTTTGCCCCAGTGATCAGAAAGTGACTAATGCTACTGGCAAAATGGTTTTTTAGGGGCTGGGGATTTAGCTCAGTGGTTTCAGCTTCTCCCTTGGAAACACAAAGTCCCAGGTTCAGTCCCCGGTAACCACACACACCACAATGCCAGGGGTGGCAGCTCACACCTGTAATCCCAGCACTGAGGAAGCAGAGGCAGGATTGCTGTGAGTTCGAGGCTGAGCTCAGGACCAGCCTGAACTACAAAGTGAGACCCTGTCTCAAAAAAACCAAAATAAAACAAACAAAATTTATTCAGATTACAAACATTCCCAAAGTAAATGGAAAAAATTTAAAATCTCAGCATAGAGAAAAGGGCATTAAGGACAAACGAAAACTTTAAAACAGAAAATTAAAATTACTGAAATAAAGCCTTCAGTGGAAAGCTCAAACTCCAAATAAGGCAGAAGAACAGCACGATAGAAATCATGTAAGTTGCATGAAACAGAGAATACAGTTGTGGGATAGGTGGATGAGCAGAAATTCAAGGATGTACAAGGTTCAAACAGAAAATCTAACCTCACTGAAGTCTAAAGAAAGAAGAGTGGGAGTGAAAATTATTCCAGGAAATAATGACTGACATTTTTTCCCAAATTAGCAAACTATATACCTATAGATTTTTTTAAAAATGAGAAACCAGGTATGGTGGTTCACACCTGTAACCCCAGCACTCAGGAGGCTGAGACAGAAGAATCTCTGAGTTTGAGGCCAGGCTGGGCTACATTCTGAGACCTTGTCTCAAAAACAAACAAAAAACTGATCAGAAACAGGATAAATGCATGGAAATTCCAAGAAGATAAATGAGTATAAAATATCTGAAAAGTATAGGCAAACAAAACAGCAATAAAAAACAGAACTTAAGGTAGTGAGACAGAAATTATATTTTACCTATAGAGGAAGAACAAACTCAAATGGCAGATGAGTCATCAGAAACTGGACGACAGAAGTAAATAGCACGGCATTTTCCAAGTCTGAAAAAAAAAGTCAGTCTCAAAGTTTACAACTGTTTAAATTATCGGTCAAAGCCCAGTACTTTTTCAGATCAAGCAGAGCAGAGACACCATGTCACCAGAGAGGTGCTCTAAAAATGACTAAAGACAGTGCTGAAGACTCACACTCTTAATTGTTTTATTAAAGGAAGATTAGTAAGGAGTGAGGATATGGCTTCGTGTTGCCATGCCTGCCCGGCAAGATCAGGGTCCTGAGTTCAGTCTGGGGGAAGAAAAGGAAGATCAGTTGCTATTCTTGCTCAAGTTATATAAATAAGAAATTAGAAGCTTAAATAGTGAAAGAATTTGTCCCAACTTGTTTAGAGATAGTGTAAAAGTTAGCTTAAAAACTTTTAACAAATTTAACTTACTTCCTTTTTGACTCCTTAGTTATCCTTCAGTCCCCACACCATGAAAACACAGCTTTTTGAGTCTTTCTTTGTGTTGGAATAGATTACTACATGTCTTTGAATTTGATATTTTAATAATAATTATAATGCTCCATGTCCAGAACTAGACAAGAAATAGGGAGATAATACCTTTAACAAATTGCATAAACCACATTCTTCAAATATCCTGCCTCAGAAAAGGTCTAGAATGGCAAACAGTGAGATCATTCTGACTCTACAGGGGCCAATTTGCTGGTGCGGCATGCAAGGTTCAGTGCTTCCCGTCTATAATTAGAATGGTGCCTGCTCTTGATTAGTTTTGGTTACTATAGCAATTCCATATGCGGTCCACATCCACTGACTAGTGAACTACATCGTGTATCTTCTGTAAATTGCTCGTTAGTCACTTGTAATTCACTTTGTGTTTTCAATAACAATTTCAGATGTGAAGTGTCAGGACCCCATGTCTTTGTGATTATTTGGAAAAGCAGACCACAGAATGCACACGCCTCTGGATGTTGCCACTCTCGGGTGTTAATATTTAGGTAAATTACTGAATATTTTAAAGTCATCATCAACATGAACATTCATTTTTTGATTTTATATTTTTAAATTCAAGCTAGAACACTCTATCAAGATTATTTTTTACCATTTTCATAAGGCTGCTTCTAGTCTAGATTGAAAGTGGTTCTTAATGTCCATAGATTTTCTCCAATCTTCATTTTAACATTTAACATATTAGTGAAATGTTGTTTAAAACTTGATCATGGACTAAAATTCGGTTAACATTTTTAAAGTATCTAATTTTTGAAGTAACATTTTTAAAGTTATGGAATAGGCCCATGACTTTTGAGACTCCTTTAATCCCAGACACATCTACATTTTTTGAAAGCTAACAGCACATTGTGTTACTTTTCTCTGAGCATATTGTCAATACTCATAAAATATGCATAGACTCACACAGAATATCTTGCAAAAAGTATTGAAACCATGTCAAATTCTCGGTATGACAATGAATCTTTTAACAGCTTTCCCAAAGAGCTTTGAGCAATTGCTCATAGTAAAAAAAAAAAAAAAAAAAAATCCAATATTAATCTGCATCTATTCATCTGTCCTTTACTGTTACTTCACTGTTTTCTTTTATAAAAATGAGAAATGTGGTGCATAACATTAACATATGATCTGGAAGCGCAGCATTAGGTACAAGTCTGTAACCTCAGCTGCTCTGGAGACCCAGAAGGAGGATCACAGCTCCAATTTTAGCACATTAAATTACACTGATATTTATGGGTGAGCAAATGCTTATGAATGATTACAATTCTGCAGTATGAATATGAACAAATGTATGAAAAGATTGCAGAATAAGGTTTTTAATTGTGCTTTTCTATCTATTGTTCACTGTGACATAAATTTCTTCATAGAAGAAATGTAAATACTCACATGTAGAATGCAAATACAAATTTCAGACAAATCCCCCAAATAGAAAGATTAACATGGACAACATGCAGAGCTTAATACACCATGGTCCTACAAGTATAAACAGAGACTGATTTTTCACGTTACACTCATCTTTATTTCTGATTCACTACATTAAAAAAAAAAGTCTAAGATTTCAGTCCAGATCATTCATGAGATAAAAGACGAATGCACAACAGGATGTTAAACACTGGGAGTTCTTAACTCGAACCTTAACCTCAATATTAAGAATGATGAAGCTCCCAGAGACTGTGGGGCCCCCACTTTCATTACTGTAATGATTTGGACTACCTTCCCTCAGGGCTACCATTTCTCTAAGCCAAAGGACACTGGTAGCTCACTATGGCAATTAGTACCTGATAAATGATGTAGTGTCCCACTTCTGATATACTGATTGATCGTTTCCAATTAATTCCTGAGAGAAATCGATAGTTTCTTCCTAGAGCGTTTACATTAACTGATTTATATTAATAATGAATACCCTATATCCATGATCTCCTAGGGATGGTGGGTCATTTTATTTATAACTTGTCTCTACTGTTGAGCATTAGTATTTAGTTTCAGAGCTCAAAAATATATAAAAGAACAAAACAGGTTAACTAACTATAGGAAATTTAATAGCATCTACATATGGACATTGATACATACTGGGCTGATTTGAATGCAAGGAAACAGCTCTGAAAGAGGTTTTGGTTTGTTGGGCTGGAGTGTGGAAACGTCCTCACCTCCTGGGAACCTATCTGTAATTTGGATTTATATTCCTTATGACCACTCCTAAAATAATTTACTTCTCAGGTATTATGATACAGAGGATGGTGACCTAATCAAATGTCCACTGCATTTCTGCTCATGTAGATCGTTCTTGGCTATGTAATGTGCATCAGCCATTGTGTAATGGTCTAGGCTGTGCCCTGGAGAGTGAGGCTGAGGGTGTGGGGTCCTCACTGGACTTGTAGTCCTGTGCAGGGATGCACACACATGTATAAAGAAGTTGTAATTCATCAGAAAATTGGTTGTCTATAGGAAAGAGTGATGAAATATATTTAGAGAAGGGTATTATTAAGCTGAGAAGATCCCAGCATATTATAGGATGGAAAAATAACATAAAAAGGTGTTCTAAGACAGAATGCAAAAACAAAAACTGTGCCTATTTCCACAACCCAAAGAATGCCTGTGTTTCTGCAGAACATGGGATGGAGGCCAAGCTGGGCACATCCGGATATGAAGCAAAGACCTTTCACCACAGAAGGGAAGACTTGGAAAATGGCCTTTGTTCACAGTGGGGGTAGGGCTACTTGAGGCTGTCCACAGATGAGGATGGTCCTATAGGAATCTCTGTACTATTTACTCAATTTTGGTGTGAATCTAAAAGTAGGTGAGCTGTGTGCATGTGTGTGTTTTGCTTTTTGTAGTACTGGGAATTAAATTCTGGACCTCCATACTGTGCTGCATTCCTAGCATCCTCCCACTGTTTTTCTTAGTTTTGAATTTTGAGACAGGCTACCAGTAATCTGCTTGAATGCTCCAGCCCAGGCTCCAATTTACAATGCTCCTGCCTCAGCCACTCAGAGTGCTGGGATTATAGGAATAAGTCACTGTGTCCAACATAAAGTCTATATAAAACAAAGAAAAGATTGCAGGAATCTAATAGATCATGTGGGTCTGAACCAAGCATTTAGGATTTAGGACTTATGTAGCTACCAAGGAAAAAGGACACTAGTATGGAGTAGTGTAATAAAAGTCACGATTACAGAATTTCAAGTCCAGTTCAAAAAGGTGAGGTTGCCGGAAATATACAATTCAGTGGGGGCAAATAACACTAAGAGGGTGTTTTTCAATGTGGCATCACTGAAACAATTGCTGAGTGTGACAAGACTTCCTTCAGAGGTGTTTGGCACAAACATTCCGTTGGCGTGAGCTACAGGGAAAATAAGAACCCGTACGCTGGTGGTGATGGCCCAGCTCCTACAAAACTTACTTTTCATACTTTGATACATTTCAAGAAATAAAGGACATTCCCAAGGTAAGCTAATCACAAGGTAAGAAAACTGAAACCCCAAACCTTTACAGTAAGCCAAGAATTCTGTCAAAATATAAATTAGGGAATTATCTACTTTTGCCAGACACAACTGAAAATGCCCTGTGGGAGAAGGAATACTGTTTGTAGATGCTTGAGTTTCCATACACTTACAACAAATATAGAGACGGGCTCACAAAAATGTACAAAACGTGTAAGGAAACAAATTCTCATGAGAATCAACATAGCAGGATGTGAGCCCAAGGACTTCCAGTTGTGAAATGATTGCTATAGACTATACAATTAACACTGTTATAAAACACAGATGTAATCACGAAAAAAACCGCAAGTGATACAAAATTACCAAAAATGGCTGGGCAGATTCAGTGGAAAAATAAGGAAAATTGGGGAGGATTTAGATGGTTAAAATTCTGTGAATGGGTAAAAGATCAGAATTGCAGTTATATTTTCTATACTGCTTAGGGTTACAGTAATGTGGATGTGACAGGAAAGCCAAGAGTCGGCGATGCAGACAAAGCAGTGGAAGGCATACAACAGAGTGACCCAGGCAGGTGGGCTACCTGCACTGTGCACATGGGACTTACTGAGTCCACAGCTGTAGACCAGGCCTCCTCAGCCATGGCTGCAGGACTGTAAACAATTGAAAGAGAAAAATAGAGCATGAAGAGAACACAATTTGGGCCAGGCATGTAGCACAGTGGTGCCATGCCTGTTTGCCAAGCGCAAGGTCTTGAGTTCGATCCCCTGTACTGAAGAGACAAAGCAGTTTATATAGCTCTAAGATGTAAATCATAACTTGCACATATCACTTCTCCTTATATGCAAGTAGCCAAAATCTAGTATGATAGCAAACTAGTTTCACAGAACCTAATTTCTTCTAACAGCAGAAGAAATTGGAAAATTTATCCTGAAGCAGGGTGGTCATTTCCAGCTAAAACCCAGGGATGGAATGGTTTTACTATTCAATGAGAGATGAGAAATAACAGCAATTTCCATGGCAGCACAAAAAGGTAAAGACACAAAGGCCAAGAAGGACAACTTACAGAGAATGAACTAAATAAGAAACTCTAGTCTAGCTCTGGACATTCACAGAAATGACTAGAAAATGTGGAGGAAAGAAAACATGAAACGATTCTGAAGAAAATATAACTCAAGGAAAGGGGGAAAAGGCTTGGAGTTTTGTGAACAGAGAAAAACACATCCCTAGAAAAATTAAATACAGCATATATAATGAGCAAAACACAACAATTCACAATTCCATTATACTATGGTGAGGATACTAACCAAGGGCTAACTTAAAAGAAAACAGGAGATGACTTTCAAAAGAACTACAAGTCCTCTCACAGTGGCCTTCATGTCAACAATGGAAACCAGGGAAGAGTGGATTGATTTGCTTGATATGTGAATCTAACATTATACACACTGTACAAGTACCTTCCAATATGGATAAATCAAAAATAGACATTCTAACTGCTATGACAAAGAAACAAATATTTCATCAATCAAAAAGAATTAAGAAATAATACATAAGAGAAGATAGTAGGAAGGCACCTGATAGGAGAAACACACCATAAAATATTTCTACTTTGTAAGTTATCAAGTATTTTCATATTTATACAGTCTTCCTTTTTTTTTCACTTTATTTTCCTCCAAACCTATTCATAAATTACTACAGAGATAACAAGGTCATTATATTCAATAGAATCTTCTCAGGTCCCTAATATTGTTTAAAAAAAATACATTAAGGTTTTAATGCTGGCTTCATTTACTCAAATATTAGGAGTGATCCACCTTTTGAAACAGATGATTTGAAAAAGCTTTGGAAACAAAATTAAGTAAAGACATACAGGCCTTCCACTCTCAGCTGGCTTTTGTGTACGCCACTGGGCATTTCTCTTAATCACTTAAGTTCACCAACTAAATGAGATTTTTTTCAGTCAGACTGTGTATGTAACAAATATGTCATGGAACCCAAAATAAGAGACTGATCAACAGTTAGGTATAAAAACTGAGTCTTAAAATGTTACTAATGTCCATCTTTATCAGTCCATCATTAAAGTCCATCTTAAACAGTCTTTATCATTTTACTAAGTGAGTAAGGTACAGAGTAAGAAGTTAGAACATTAAGGAAGTATAGTGCAGCACAACTAGAGCTTCTTTGGTGAACTCTGCAGTGGGTTGCTGCTTAAAAAATGCCTATGTGGAGTTCGATCGGTAGCGGGAGCGGAGAGCGGACCCCAGAGAGCCCTGAGCAGCCCCACCGCCGCCGCCGGCCTAGTTACCATCACACCCCGGGAGGAGCCGCAGCTGCCGCAGCCGGCCCCAGTCACCATCACCGCAACTATGAGCAGAGAGGCCGAGACCCAGCAGCCGCCCCCGCCCTCAGCGCTGCCGACACCAAGCCTGGCTCCATGGGCAGCGGCGCAGGGAGCGGCGGCCCGGGCGGCCTTACATCGGCGCCTGCCGGCGGGGACAAGAAGGTCATCGCAAGGAAGGTTTTGGGAACAGTAAAATGGTTCAATGTAAGGAACGGATATGGTTTCATCAACAGGAATGACACCAAGGAAGATGTATTTGTACACCAGACTGCCATAAAGAAGAATAACCCCAGGAAGTACCTTCGCAGTGTAGGAGATGGAGAGACTGTGGAGTTTGATGTTGTTGAAGGACAAAAAGGGTGCGGAGGCAGCGAATGTTACCGGGCCTGGTGGAGTTCCAGTTCAAGGCAGTAAATACGCAGCAGACCGTAACCATTATAGACGCTATCCACGTCGTAGGGGTCCTCCGCGCAATTACCAGCAGAATTACCAGAATAGTGAGAGTGGGGAAAAGAATGAGGGATCGGAGAGCGCTCCCGAAGGCCAGGCCCAACAACGCCGGCCCTACCTTAGGCGAAGGTTCCCACCTTACCACAAGCGGGGACCCTACGGGCGTCGACCACAGTATTCCAACCCTCCTGTGCAGGGAGAAGTGACGGAGGGTGCTGACACCAGGGTCAGGAGAACAAGGTAGACAAGTGAGACAGACTATGTATCGAGGTTCTAGACCACGATTCCGCAGGGGCCCTCCTCGCCAAAGACAGCCTAGAGAGGATGGCAACGAAGAGGACAAGGAAAACCAAGGAGATGAGACCCAAGGTCAGCAGCCACCTCAACGTCGGTACGGGCGCAACTTCAATTACCGACACAGACGCCCAGAGAACCCTAAACCACAAGATGGCAAAGAGACAAAAGCAGCGATCCACCAGCTGAAAATTCGTCCGCTCCCGAGGCTGAGCAGGGCGGGGCTGAGTAAATGCCGGCTTAACATCTCTACCATCATCCGGTTTAGTCATCCAGCAAGAAGAAATGAATATGAAATTCCAGCAATAAGAAATGAGCAGAAGATTGGGAACTGAAGACCTTCAGTGCTTGCTTTTTGCCCATTGACCAGATAACTAGAACTATCTGCATTATCTATGCAACATGGGGTTTTTATTATTTTTACCTAAAGACGTCTCTTTTTGGTAATGACAAACGTGTTTTTTAAAAAAGCCTGGTTTTTCTCAATACACCTTTAAAGATTTTTAAATTGTTTCATATCTGGTCAAGTTGAGATTTTTAAGAACTTCATTTTTAATTTGTAATAAAAGTTTACAACTTAATTTTTTCAAAAAAGTCAACAAACTGCAAGCACCTGTTAATAAAGGTCTTAAAATAACTGTCAAAAAAAAAAATGCTTATGTAGGGCCAGGGAGTTAGCTCAGTGGTTCCAGCGCTTGTCTTTTTGAAAGGTTTTTTTTTTTTTTTTTTTTTTTTTGAGACAGGGTCTCGCTTTGTGGTTCAGGCTGGCTCTGAGCTCAGCCTCAAACTCACATCACAATCCTCCTGCCTCTGCCTCCCGAGTGCTGGGATTACAAGCCTGAGCCACCACGCCCGGCACTGTGGTATGTGGTACAGGTTGCTGCTGGGGTGAGTCCTCACGCCCAGTATTGTGATGTGGTTACCGGGGATCAAATCCTGGTCCTTGCGCTTGCAAGACAGGCGCTGAAACCACTGAGCTATCTCCCCGGCTCCTGGTTTGCAAGCGCAAGGACCCGGGTTTGATCCCCTGGTAACCACATACAATGCTGGGTGTGGAGACTCATGCCCAGAAACAACCAGTACCACATACCACAGTGCCGGGCGTGGTGGCTCACGCCTGTAATCCCAGCACTCAGGAGGCAGAGGCAGGAGGACTGCTGTGATGTGAGTTTGAGGCTGAGTGCAGGGCCAGCCTGAACTACAAAGCGAGACCCTGTCTCAAAAAAAAAAAAAGCTTATGTAACTGACAGAGGAATGAATGACTTTTACTCTTGCGGCAAATGAAATCTCGAGGTGATTTACACCAATAGGAGCTAGAAAACAAACAACCAGACCAGAAAATACAACTTTGCCGCAGGTCACACAAGATTTATCTCACGGGAAGTGGACTTACTATGGCAAGTTTCCTTCCAGATTCTACCACAGACGGAAAAATATGAATAGAATAAAAACACAACTGTTTTTATTCTAATTCAATCTCTGAAATTAAAAATGAACTTCCTGAATATCAGTACTTTCTACAAATTCTTGCAATCAGCTATTTCAACACTGACAAAGACAGCTTGATCACTAGGAGGTATATAACCCTAATAATAACGACCAAGTTATATATACCTAAGTAACAATGACTAACTAACTTTTTAAGTTCAGTTATTGGGAATCGCTGACAGTTGAGAAACACCCAGGTAAACTAAGAGCAAGTATTCCCATGTCCACAAGATAGCCATCAAAAGAAAAATAAGGAAATTTAACTATTTCAAACTAAACACTTCATTTAACATGACATGACCTAGCCCAAGATTGCAATTTATTAACCTAGTTAATGGCAGAAGAGGACTTGGGTGACCCCAAAATTTATTTTGATTCTTTTGTCATCAAATACAAATTAACATTCAAAGGTCCATATATATTTGTATTTACTAAACTTGCAACACGATGTGTATTGGTTAATGTTTTATACTGACATACAATATAGTTGGTCTTTCAGAAAGTAATTTGCAGAAGTGGGAAACAATTTTTGAATAATACCTTTAATTTATATGGAGGCTCTAGCTTTTTAAAACAATAAGGTCAAGGTCAAGGTTAAGGTTTAAATTCGAAATAGTCTATCAGCTTTCCAAAAGTTATAACACATGTTGCCAAGGAAAACGGGGTATAACCAAGTGGAGAAACAAACACAAATAAAAACTAAACTAAAACAGCAAAACATACTGAATTAAAGAACAGTTTGCTATTTTAAAGCTACTGCTTCTTTTAAAAAGTCTGTTATTTTTACACTGTTTGAAAATCTCCTACTAAGTAAATTATTGCTAATTCGGTGGCTTTAAGAATTCTTCCAATATGTCACTTCCTCCAGAAAATTCCTGGCTCTTCAAATGAGCTAATTTGAAAATTTAGCCAGCAAGGTGTTGAACACTGGTAATCCCAGCATTCGGGAGACTGAGGCAGGAGAATCTGTCACAAATTGGAGGTCAGCCTGGGCTACACAGTGACAAGCTGTCTGTCTCAAAACAAACAAACGAAAAAAAAAATAACCCTAAAAACTAAATATTTAAATAAAATGTGCAAATTTATATTCGTGTATACTATTTAAATTTAGCACCATAAATAATTACATTTTTGGACTTAGGAACTACAGGTGACTTGGTGAGAACACTGCCGTTTTAGTTTTGTAAACTACATATTCAAGTAGTTGAGAACAGAACATGGTCGAAAGGGAACTGGGGCTTGAGCTGGGGCCTCAAACTTGTCTCCTCCCCAAAGCAATTATCAGGAACTGCTTCGCAGAGCGAACCACAGGTCGGTCCAGATGCTGAGACCCCGGACCTGGAAATGCCCACCCAGGTCCCTGCGGGACTCCAAGGCAGTCAGAACTTCATTCCTGAGAGGGAGAGGGGCGCGGCACAGGCTGTGGAACCTGCGGAACAACTCCTCCCAGGAGACGTCTTGAGACTCAGCTCCAACCCAGGCGCCTTTCTGAAGGTCGTAGTGCAGTTTTCCACCCCAGTCGGTCAGCAGACCCAGGTAGGCGCTCGAGAGCGCCAGGTGGCGACCCACCACCGAAGTCAACAGCCCGGCTGGGAGGCGGCGGCAAAAGGCTGCCAGGACTTCCGATTGCTCCAGAAGCCATCGGGCTAACAGCTGAGTCTCCTCTCGGGGTGTCTCGGGACAGCTCTGTCCCAACTCCTCTGCCAGCGGCTCCAACAGCGCCACAGCCACAACCTGCAGGAAGTGGTCCCGCGGCGCGCGCGCCCACAGGCGGCCGAGCCACCCGCCCGGGTCCCCGGCCTCGGCCTCCCGGGCTTCCCGCAGCCTCCGGAGCAGCAGCTGCGCCTGGGTCAGCAGCACAGGGTCCTCGGCCGGGGCCGAGCTCTCTCCGCGGGCGCCGTCTGCCTCTCGCAGCAGCAAGAGCGCGGCGCGGCGGCGGGCCAGGCGCGCCAGGCGGGGGCCCAGCGCCTCTGCGTCGGCGTCCCGGGGGTCCGCGCCGGCGAACAGCTGCTGCAGCAGCGCGCGGCCGGCGCCATCGCCCAGCGCCCGGTTACGCAACAGGTTCAGAGCCAGCACGACGTCCCCACGCCCGAGGGCCTGGAAGCTCGTCAGTCCGCGGACCGGGCCCTCCGGGCCCCGGTGGCTGCGCAGCCGCCTTTCCACAGCTGTGCGGATGCGGCCGTGGCTGCTAAAGCGCTGGTGCACGTGGCGCAGGTAGCGAGCCCACTGCAGGGCTCTGCGCACTGTCTCGGGGCCCCAGGTGCTCACGTGGTTAGTGCCGGACACTGACAGCACCTCCGAAAAACGCTCCAGCTGCTGCAGCAGTGGCTCCATGAGGCCCGAGAAGGCCTTACTTCCGTGTTCACCTTGGAGACGAAGACGCTCTGTGTGCCGATTGGACTATCCGGATAATGACCCGCCTTTCCACAACTCTATTGGTCAATTTCCATGTCAATCCCACAACGGTTTCATCCGGGTGTTTTGATTTGGAAATATAATCTAGGCAAAAATCCTGATCTCTTTACTTCTTGTCACACATCGAGGAAATTTATAATGGAGGCGGATTAAGGATGAGGGCACTTTAGCGAAAATTTCTAGAGCCATATGCGAGATGCTGCCTGAAAGGAAAGTGTCTACTGTTCTTTTCGTTTTGAAAAAATAAGTAGGTGGAAATTTTCTTTTTTTTTTTTTTTCTTTTGCCTAAAAGAAAGATCTTTGTTGAAGTTTATTCTAATTAGGTAACCACGGAGACAAGCTACTATGTAGAGGAAGATACTAAGTGAAATGTAAAATTAATTTATTTGGGAAAAGAACTGGGCCTTCTATTAATGTCAGTAACCATCCCAAATTCAAGGCCTTCATATTCTTTCCTTATATGCGCTAAAAGGAAAACAAACAAACGAACAACAACAACAACAAAAAACTACTTCAAGGTTGATATTTCACTAAAGTTTTAGAAGAACTTATTATTTGAAAATTGCATATATTTTCATATTTTCCAAGACACAAAACTTAATTCAATCTTACTTTACCTAGAAAGCCAGCTGAAACATAATAACTGGCTAATGACTGCGAAGAGAGAAGGACCTATGGTTGAATTTAGGTTTAAATTCTCCACTGATTATTAAATTTGACAAATAATTTTCTGCCTCCTACTAGTTGCCTTGCCTTGTAATCCATACCAGTTTTCTAACCCAGTAAAATTGCTATTTTATGAACTCTTTGTAACAGAACTTTTTTTTCAGTCCTATAAACAATAGCAAGACTCAAAAAGGAGATAATGTTTTGTTTTTTAACAAAAGCTAAAAGGGGGAAAGAGACATTTAAAAGGGAGGGATTTAATTTATTAAAATGAGAATTTCCACACCTTTTAAAAATAAAGCACTTGTGTTTATATTGTGAATTCAGTTTTATTTTTTTT
>PVIR01011926.1:0-45967 GCA_004026965.1 Petromus typicus | reverse complement strand
CGGTAACCACATAACAATACTGGGTGTGGAGACCCACACCCAGCAGCAACCAGTACCACATACCACAGTGCCGGGCGTGGTGGCTCACGCCTGTAATCCCAGCACTCGGGAGGCAGAGGCAGGAGGATTGTGATGTGAGTTTGAGGCTGAGCTCAGGGCCAGCCTGAACCACAAAAGCAAGACCCTGTCTCAAAAAAAACCTAAAAAAAAAAAAAAAAAAAAGAGTGGAGAAGGGTCTAGGGATTTAGCTCAGTGGTTCTGGCGCCTGTCTTGCAAGCACAAGGGCCCGGGTTCAATCTCCAGTAACCACATACAAGACTGGGTGTAGAGACTCACCCCAGCAGCAACCAGTACCACATACCACAGTGCCGGGCGTGGTGGCTCACGCCTGTAATCCCAGCACTCAGGAGGCAGAGGCAGGAGGATTGCTGTGATGTGAGTTTGAAGCTGAGCTCGGGGCCAGCATGAACTACAAATCGAGACCATGTCTCAAAAACAAAAACAAAAACAAAAACAAAACAAAACAAAAGAGTGGAGAAGAAACTGCATCTGAGGTGGAGGTCGGGAGATGCAGCTCAGTGGCGCCGCACCGTGCCTCCCTGGAGCGCAGGGTCATATCCACTCCTGGAGACAGAAGACTTGCAGAGACAGGCAGCACGTGACAAGCGAACTCAGGATGGCCGCCAGTTGGTCTCTGAGGAATGAGTACCATGTTCCAGCCATGATGGTGCTCCTGACATCCACTCCAGTGGGGCCACCCTAGCTTGGTGACCCAGAACACACTAGGGACGAGAGACCACTGCAGCCAGCCATTCAATCAGCAGCAGTCCACAGGAGAAATGGCCAGTCCAGAGGAAACCGAGTGCAGGCTGCTGGACACTCCCATTTCCACGTAAGGAAGCGGAATACCCCAGAAAACAGGAAATGCCTGACCAGGACTCTCTGCACCACTTTAAACCTCAATAAAAATAACAGCCCTGGAGGGGTACAGTTGCTGGGCTTTCTATCCAATGGCTGAGCCCACTCACCGACAACCACTTGTCTCAGTCCAGAAAACCAAACTCTCCCCTTCTCTTTCTCCTGCTACCAGGAGCCTCCGTGGGAGGCTCAACAGACGTCACACAGCGGCATGGAAGTGCTGCAAGAAGCCCAGCACTGACTTGGATGTGAATCCCAGGGCTGCTACTGTGGCAGCTCTCAAATATTAACATTAGATGAGTGATTAGGAGCAGCCAAGCCACTGAACAACTACCACTTTCTCCTCAAAGCCACCAAATAGGCTCAGGGGAAATGACGTGTCACAAAAGCCAAAACTCAACTGAACACCACCAGATTGGGATCTGACCATTACACCTTCAGAACAGGGTCCCACATATTCTCCAACACACAGGACTGTTAAGTGTCCTTCGTCACATTCTCTTGGAAAATAACCAAAGCCAGATTCCTCACCCAGACAGCGGAAGAGCCAAGCAGCTAAGGGCACAGAAAACAGAGCCCTCAAAGACATGGAGAGGGGATCTGAACACTGAGATCACCAGAAGGCCACCCCAGAAAACAGACGGCTCTACGAACAAACGCTAATCGGTATCTTGTTTTGAGCACTTTGCAAATACTTCAGGAAATTGCCTGCTTCACAGATGAGGAGACAGAGGCTCAGACTGTAAAGTGACCTGCTGAAGTCACACATGTAACAAATGGCACCATCCGCACAGACCTTGATGGGGCTGACGTCGGAGCCCGGGCTCTGTCTGCCTCCCCATCCCGAACTCAAGAGAATTTCTCACTCAGATTCTCCACGGGAGGAAGTGGTTTGCTCGAGGTTTGGAATCACAACAGGTGTCCACAGTCCATACCCATTTAATCATCAACCACCATCAAATATTTATCAAGCAACCACAGAGAGAAAAGAGCAGTACTCAGCGGTTAGACAGGTGAAAGGCGAGTAAGATCCCTGTCCTCGAGGAGCTTGGTGGGGGGGGACACCACTTTACATTTATCTGTCACACTACCCATATCTAAGAGGAAGGGTCAAGGATTCCATTAATTTCAACCAAAAGAAAACCTTTTCAGAAGTGGTTTCACTGGGCTGGGGATTTAGCTCAGTGGTTCCGGCGTCTGCCTGGCAAACGCAAGGTTTCAAGTTTGATCCCTAGTAACCACATACCGAATGCTGGGCATGGTGGCTCACGCCTGCAATCCCAGCACTCAGGAGGCAGAGGCAGGAGGATTGCTGTGAGTTTGAGGCTGGGCTGGGCTACACAGTGAGCTCAGGGCCAGCCTGAACTACAAAGTGAGACCCTGTCGCAAAACAAAAAAAAAGGCTTCACTAAGTTTAGAAAGGCAGAAGGTGGGGGGACAAAAGAAGGGGGAATGATATTTTCTCCAATTTGGAAAAGACCCAGAGACAAGGCCGAGTGGAATGTTTGGGATGGCTAAGTCAAATCTAACTCAGAGTTGGGAGTGGAGACAGATACCTGGAAACTCAGCATTTTGGGAAGCCAAGGCAGGGGGAGCAAAAGTTCGAGCTCACCCTGGGCAATTTGGCAGCTTAGCAAGACTGGTCCCAAAAGGCAAGGCAACAGAAGGGCAGGCATGCAGCTCAGTGAAAAGGGAGTATGTTCAGTCCTCAGTGTGGAAAGGAAAAAAGGAAAATCTAGCTCAGAAAATCCAGGTAAACCCTATAAACTGAGAGCACTGGCACATACCTAAAAATCCAATAATTTGGGAAGCTGAGGCAGGAGGATTGCTGTGAGTTCAAGGCCAGCTTGGGCTACACAGTGAGTTTAGAACCAGCTTATACTACAAAGCAAGCAAAGAGTTTTAAGACAAGGTCTCACTTTGTAGTTCAGGCTGGCCCCGAGCTCACCATGTAGCCCAGCCCAGCCTCAAACTCACATCACAGCAATCCTCCTGCCTCTGCCTCCTGAGTGCTGGGATTACAGGCATGAGCCACCATGCCTGGCATTGTGGTATGTGGTTACCAGGGATCAAACTCGGGACCTTGCGCTTGCCAGGCAGACATGGGAACCATGGGACTAAATTCCCATCCCCTAGCAAAGGGGTTGTGTTTTTTTTAATTGTCTCAAAAGAACAAACAAAAATATCAAATTTTTAAAAATTTGAAAGAACTTGGAGGAAGTAGCTCATTTAGGCTGAGCTGTGATTTTGTGACATGTTTGAGCTCATCACATATGCAAGGCTCTAGATTGAATCCCCAACACTGGAGAAAAAAAAGAAAGAAAAACTCCTAGACTTGGCAACTGTGTATCTGTTACACATATACGGCAGAAGGAGCATTCTTAGAAGCCTCCAAAGCACAGGACAGGTAGGAATATGTGCCAGGGAAGTGAGGCCCACAGTCGGAGTGGAAAGGCTCGAACACAGCGGCTGAGGTGAGGGTGGTCAGCAAAGCCATGCCATTGAGAACCTATGTCCAGGGTAACCAAATCTGATTTCTCTTTTATGCTTCCCCCCCCCCCCCCGATATTAGAGAAACTGCAAAGTGGACTTCATGCCTGCCAGACAAACACTCTAAAACTCAGGTACAAATCGGATTTTCCAACAGAAATGAATTTCTGAGTACAATCCCCTGATGTTTTGAATTTTGGCAACTAGTTTGGAATATTTTAAATACTAGGAAGGCCTAGCAACACCGGTCTGCAGGTCAAATCTGGCCCATAATTTCCCTTCTCTGCCTTTGGATGTCCAGGAGGAACAACCAAAACGAGACTGGGTTAGGTGTCAGAGGACCTAGGTTTAAATTCTTGCATCCTTTCTGGGCGGAGGCTGGGGGTGTCCCCTTCCCCAAACCCTGAGCTTCGGTTTAGCTTCCTTGTTTGTAAAATGGGCTTACTGCCCTCCCTGTAAGAGTTACTGTCAGAATCCAATCAAAAATTCTGAAGCACATGAAAGTGTTCCCTTAGCCTTTAAGGGCTGTACAAATGTCCCTTATCTAACACAGGCCAGGAGAGGAGAGAGGGCCCTGACACAGAAAGCAAACAACAGAGGAGGCCTCAAACAGAGAGTGAAAAGGAAATGAGTTGGGTCTCTGCTGGCCTGCAGACCGGAAATCTGGACAATA
The DNA here is from genome assembly GCA_004026965.1 of Petromus typicus. Lineage (NCBI taxonomy): Eukaryota > Metazoa > Chordata > Mammalia > Rodentia > Petromuridae > Petromus > Petromus typicus. The sequence continues at coordinate 41,886 of PVIR01011926.1, read as the reverse complement.
GAATCCACATCAGGGGCGGAAACAGAAATCTGGGAGTTGCCAACACACAACTTCTACAAGAAGTCATAGCCAGGCATGGTGGTGCCTATAATCCTAGCTTGGAGAGGCTGGGGCAGGAGGACTGCAGCAAGTTCAAGGTCACCTTGTGCTACCCAGAGACTGTATCTTAAACCAAAACTAAACAACAACAACAAAAAAACATTAAGTGAGTGTGTAAATTAACCAAGATACCAAGATGAGGGGGAAAACAGGAAGTCCAGAGAAACACAAAGGCGCCCCCATACAAACAGATCAGAAAAGAAAGTGGGAAAAGGAGGAAGAAGCAAGTATCTTTTAAGGAAGAGAAGGAAAATATGGCAACGACAGAATAGGACATGTGTCAGGAACTGTGGAATAGCGACCCACGCTGTGTTCAAAGCAGGTAAAGAAGCAATATGAAGAAGTTAGAAAAGGACCGGGGATGTGACCTCAGTTGGGAGCATTTGCCTAACAAGCATAAGGCCCTGGATTTGAGACCCAGCACCAAAAAAAAAAAAGTTAGGAAGAGCAAAGAGATAAAAAGAAGAAACCAGAAGAACAAGAGGGTCCAAGTGGACCTGCAGATGGGACCCATGAGGCCACACTAGGCTGCAAAAAGCCACACTAATGGCAGATGGTGGAGGCTGGTGGAGAAGGTATTAAACATGTCCCAGTGGAAACGAGAGGATATGGAGGGTGGAGTAGATGGGAATAAACAGAGATCTCGTTGCTGAGCTGTGCTAAGCTCCCTCACGCTCCCCACTCACTCCGCTTCACAACCCAGGTGGCAGGTACTGCCCCCTTCTACAGTGTGCTTTCCGCAAGGTTGCTCTGTTGTCAGAAGGGGCCACGTATCCTGGGCTTATTCAAAAAGATTCACAGAGAGGGGAAGAGTACAGTGAGTGTGATTTCCACCAACACACAGACACACAGGCACGCACACTCCCTCCCCCTCTCTGAGTGACACATCCAACCTGAAGCTCCTTGAGCCACCCTAGGAAAGGGCCCTCGGTGGAGGCTTCCGCCCACCTTGCCCAGCTAACCCAGGGTCCCAAGATTCAAAACAGCTGGAAATGTGTGCCCCGCTCTCCCCAAGTAGAAAACAGAACAGAACGTGGCTGTTTCTGCCAAGTGCGTTCTGAATAAGCTGCATTCCATTTCATTAAAACAATTACCTGAGCCCCAGCCAAGAGTTACATAAAGCTTCCTCCCAGCACCACCCCCTCCCCCCATAAAACACACATCTTGCTGCTTCTCCCACGGGCCAAGGAAGGCCTGACACACCACTCTGAGACCTCGCAAAGACCCCATGATCCCTCCAAGCGCAAGCCTCTGCCCACGACCTGGACTGCTGACAGACGTGAGTGAGGCTCAAACTCGACCCTCGCCTGCAGCCCTGTCCTCCAAGGGCCTCCTGGGGCCTACAGGATTTCTAGCAGACACCAGGGCTCTCAGCTCTGCCTCTGAGCCTGGGGGCCACTGAGGCCAGAGTCCAATTTTTTTCCCCAAAAACAGATGGGAGGCCCAAGTGGCCCCACTTTGAGTCAGCACAAATTAGACAATGGGGACATGGGAACTGGGGATTCCAGGAGAAGGAGCCCAACCGCTGGACAGCTGGACGGGCAGAGCTGCAAAAAGCGACCCAGACCACGGGGACCCTGCTGCTCACAGATTAATGGTGTGCACAGGGCCACAGATGGGAGGTTCGCAGTGTGAAACAAAGACACCTCTCTTCCCCTGACCGAAGCTGCCTGAGGGCTACTCCCGCATTTCCTAAACCCCTGCTTGGCAGCCTACCATCTCAGGTAACCCCTTCAAACTCCGGATCAGTGTCTCTCTTGCCTTGATCCTCATGTAATTATGTCACCATGCCCAAATAACTCTCAATGGAAGTGCATTGGTATGGGTAATATCAAGATGTCCCCCAGGAGCCTTGAGTACTCATAGCTGAGGCCTTTGGGTTATAGACGGACATCTGACTTACTGGGAGGGTCAATCTCCCTTCCTGGCTTCTGCTCAACTCTCTATTTCCTGTCCACTCTGCCTTAAGCAACTCTCCTCTGCCATGTCCCTGAGCCTTGAAGCCAACCGGCCATGGACTTAAACCTCTACACTCTGTGAGCCAAAATAAACTTTGCCACCTTTAATTTGTTTGTGTTGGGTATTGTGCCCCCAGAGACAAGGATTTACTAAGATGTGCTGTCAGGCCAAGGATTTAGCTCAGTGATTTTAGCATCTGCCTCACAAGCATAAGGTCCCAAGTTCGATCCCTGCAACCAAACAAAAAACAAAAACACATGCTGTCTCTTTGGTCTTGTCATTTTCTGCCCAACACTGTGTAACTACTTCCACAAGGACCATCAGCAGTTACTGTCACTGGAGGCTCCTGGCCTGTCTCTATCACCTGCTCAGTCATAGCAGGCCACACTCAGGTCAACCATAGGCAGATACAAGGCAGAAGCCCTGGCCAACGGCAACCATTCACACAGCATTACACTGTATGGGCCATCATAAGCAATCTAGAGATGATTTAAGGTCTACATAGAAGAATATTCATAGGTGCCCTACAAATACCAGGCCATTAAAGTAGGACTTGAGAGTGACAAGGATTGGGGCTGGGGGGCTGGAATCAATCGTCTGTGGATACCACAGGATGACTTGTGCATGTGTGTGTATGTTAACAGTATCATGTAAAACTAAGTTGCAGATACCATGACATTTCACTCCCAAATAATTTAGCATGCACCTAACAGTAACAGTATTCCCCCATAAAACCACAATACCACAACTGTACAAGAAACAAGCACTAAAAGGCCATCTTAAGGGAAGATTTGGCTATCCAAGCCCTGTTAGGTCAGCCAAACACATGTTCTGCCTCCCACTGGCCCAGCACTCAAGGCCTCCCTGCAGAGGCCATCTCTAAGCCCCACTGATTAGGCAATCAGTTCTTTAGCTGGAAGACTTATCAGGATCGAACTGAATGCTGAGGCCAGATTCAAGGCAGTAGACAGAGTCTTATAAACCCTGACTTTCCACTTTCTTTTTTTTTTTTTTTTTGAGACAGAATCTCACTTTGTAGTTCACGCTGGCCCTGAGCTCAGCCTCAAACTCACATCTCAGCAATCCTCCTGCCTCTGCCTCCCGAGTGCTGGGATTATAGGCATGAGCCACCACGCCTGGCACTGGTATGTAGTACTGGTTGATGCTGGGTGTGAGTCTCCACGCCCAGTATTGTATGTGGTTACCCTGGAATCGAACCCAGGTCCTTGTGCTTGGAAGACAGGCGCCGGAATCACTGAGCTAAATCCCCAGCCCACTTTTTGTTTTTTTCTTCTGTGTTTTTGAGACAGGGTCTCATTATGTAACCCATGCTGGTCTTAAGATCATTATGTAGCCCAGGCTGGCCTCAAACTCATGGGAATCCTCCTACCTCAGCCTCCTGAGTAGAGGTGCATATACCACCAGGCCAACTGACCTTCCACTTTAATAAGCTGTTTTATCAACATTTTTGAGAAAACCCAGCTTCCCATTTTATGTTCCCCCTCTCTCCTTCCCACGTGAGATCCTTCAGTCTCTACCCGGACACTTTCAATTGGGCTGCTCCCAACAGTGACAATATACCCAGTACTCGAAGACAAGGGAATGGTCAAGATGGAAGCGCAGGAAAGATCCTGTCTCTTAAACAAAACTGGGAAGAGGGATCTCAGAGGAGGCACTCTGCTTCTCCCAGCAGCTGTGTCTAAGCCCACAGCTTTGTTTTCTAGGGCAACAGGTGACTGAACAGGTGGCTGGAGAAGGCAGAGCACGGCTGAACCCATTACATAGCCCACCAGATCCTCTGTCCCATCCTGTGTACAGGGTCCTCACAAAAGGACAAAGAAAAGGAAGAAGCCACAGGAAACAAGGAAAACTTGGATACAAGAGACTAAATAGAGAATAAGGAGTGTGGGCAGGAGACAGAAAAAAATTTTTGGTGTTCTAGAAATAGAAATCAAATCAACAGGTAACTGAGATCAAACACAGGATCAAGAATATAAGTAAAGGGCCGGGGATTTAGCTCAGTGGTTCCGGTGCCTGTCTTGCAAGCGCAAGGACCCGGGTTCGATCCCCGGTAACTACATACAATACTAGGTGTAGAGACTCACGTCCAGCAGCAACCAGTACCACATACCACAGTGCCGGGTGTGGTGGCTCACGCCTGTCATCCCAGCACTCGGGAGGCACAGGCAGGAGGACTGCTGTGATGAGAGCTTGAGGCTGAGCTCAGAGCCAGCCTGAACTACAAAGTGAGACCCTGTCTCAAAAAAAAAAGAATAGAAGTAAAATGTAAAGTAAAAAAGCTGGGTATGATGCGCAGCACTTGGGAGGCTGAGGCAGGAGAATTATCTCAAGTGACTCTATATAGGGAGTTCAAGGCCAGGCTGAACTACACAGCACATAGAGAGACACTGTCTTAAAAAATAGAACAGAAGGGGCCGGGGAATTAACTCAGTGGTTCCGGTGCCTGTTTTGCAAGCGCAAGGACCCGGGTTCCACCCCAAATAACCAAATACAATACTGTGCGTGGAGACTCACGCCCAGCAGCAACCAGTACCACATACCACAGTGCCAGGCACGGTGGCTCACGCCTGTAATCCCAGCACTCGGGAGGCAGAGGCAGGAGGATCGCTGTGATGTGAGTTTGAGGCTGGGCTCAGGGCCAGCCTGAACCACAAAGCGAGACCCTGTCTCCAAAAAAATACCTAAAAAAAAAAAATTAGAACAGAAGGAAAAAGAATAATTGATGACAAATCCAACCGAGGCAGCAGGATCACAAGCTTGAGGCCAGGCTTGGCAACTCAGCAATACCCCATCTCAAATAAGGAAAAAGCACAGTGTTTTATTAATGGAGACCGTACAACAACCAGAGGGAAGGCAAGAAGCTAGGAGAAAGATAGATGGCTTAAGTATACAGGGAAAGGTGTTCCCAATTTCTCTGAAAATACAAGACTTATAACCAACTTTTCCCTTTTGAGACAGAGTCTCACCAGGTAATTAAGGCTGGCCTTGAACTCACAGCAGTCCTCCTGCCTCAGCTTCCCAAGTGCTGAGATTACAGGTGTGTGCCACCACACACAGCTTCCAATCATTCTTTATACTTCTGTTAATGATGCTATATGTGATCTTTATTGTCCCCTAATTTGATTCCTCTGTATTTCTAGGACAGTGTTTCTGGACTCGGTACAAGATAAAAGCTCAAGGATGACTGAGAGGCCAGAAACTCCATGTATAATGAGTAAATGCTGAAGTGGGATACACAGAACCTCGGGGCTAACTTGGGCCTTTCATCAGCCCCTCTGGCCAAGGCCCCACCCAGCCCCTCCAATGAATGGCCATCATTACAGAAGCTGGGAAAAGGGAATATTGAGATGTTCCCTGAAGAGACCTTGACCCCACAACGATGGAGCGGAGGCACAACAGCCCAAGTGTGTTTTTCCACTCCAAGCTGTGCAGATCAGAGATGGCACCCAATTAAGAATCAAACACACCAGGAGCTAAACCCCCAGCTCAGCTCCTTACTCTCATCTAGCCTACAAAGCACCCATCAGCGGGATACCATCACGCCACAGGCCCAGCAGCTGGGTGCCCTGACCCCGGCCTAACACACAGAGGCACCACAGACAGTGAGTCGAAAGTCCAGACTTTCCATAGAAACAGGGAGGCTTCGCAGCCTGGAATGCCCCAGGCATCTCCCCTGCCCCCCCAGCCCTACCCCCCAGGACAATGAGGTACTGTTTTCCAAAGGGTCAAGACTGCTGAGGAGCTGAAAGAAGACATGTCCAGACTCCAGCAGTAACTGGGCATTGCCAACAGCTGGCGATTCCCCCTTGCTAGTGGATGGGAGTCCAGCTGTACAAGCCACTTCCTAGGGATGGCCCTCAGGGCAGAAATTTTAGGGTACCTGTCAGTTACTTCACAAGCCCTGTGGCTCATCCCCTAGTTAGTCCCCAGCCCCTGCCGCTTTACGATTAAGATGACCAAATCTGGAATTAGATCAGTTTGGATTCAAACCCTAGCTCCCCCTGCAAACTTCACTGAGCTCAGGTTTCTGCATTTAGGAAGCAAAGATAAAGCATTTCCCTCTTGCAGAGTTGTAGTAATACTCAAAAAGCGCTGAGTACAGGGCCTATCTCCCATGGAGTGTGTGCAATCACTGTTGGGTCACAGTTGTAACCAACTTCCCCGACCTCGAGTACATTAGGAATAAGGGGAGAGAGGGGAGTTGGGGCAGAAAACATAATCTCAGTGTTGTGGGAACTCTGTCCAGGAAACTCCAGCCAGAACGCAAACAGAGCAAACTCTGGCCAAACCAGCATCTAAACAGTAATGAAAAAGCCACCAAGCAGCTGCCCGGCAGCACCAAGTGGAGAGAGAGCACAGGGAAGGGCAAGACACACTGTGTTTATGTTTTTCTGCCCAAAGTTATAAATTTGTAACTTATTAAATAGCACATGGCAATTCTGTCACTAGCCACTATGGGGAGAGGAAGAGTTTTCCAATTTTTTTTTTTTTAAGACCAAAAAACAAAGTCATAAAAGAGGCTCAGCTCTCCTGCTTTGCCTCAGGAGAGGCCACGGCATACTCTCCCCCTGTGCTGGGGATCAGGAGGCTCATAGCTGACAGCACTCTCAGGAGAAAATAAAAACAAGAGGCCTGGCCTTTGTGCCCACCCTAACTAAAGAAAACAGCTGACAGGCAGTGTGCTGAGCAGCCATCCAGACAGCTGACGGGCCTGGGCTCCGAGGCAAATTCCTCTCCCCTCCTGCACACCCGATTCCTCCCACCCCAGGCTTGGGTCAGCCAGGCGTGGCTGGTCCCCTGGGAGCTCAGGCCGAGGAAGCGAGGCAGCCAGGATCCAAGCAACTGGAGAGCCCACGGAGGAAGGTGGCAGAAGTCACAGGTGGCGGCGGTCACTGCCCACAACCCTTCTTCAAGCGTCTGTGCACTCCCTCCCCAGAAGAAACACTTCTTGGTACACAAGAGCTGCGGATCAAGGAGCTAAGAGCTGGGCCTCCAGTCACAGTTTTGTCAGAGTTTAGCTAAGAGAATCAGTCTCTCTTGCTCTCCGTGTTCTCAATTTGTAAAAGTCAGGCAGACATGAAAGCAGTGGCCCTGGGGAGATCTTACAAGGGGATTGTTGTGAAGGTGAGACAAATCCAGGAGCCGGGAAGTGCTCCATAAAGAGCGAATTTCAATTCAGACGATTCCCTCTGCCAGGACACTCTCTTTCCTTTCAGAGACTAACTCAGTTTCCTGGCCCTAAATGGAAGACCAACCGTCAGAAGACAGGAATTCCGGACTTTGACTGTGAACGCTACAAAGACTTTCTCAGTCCTTCAAACAACACCGGAACTGTCCAGAATCTTCCAGCATGTTAGAAAGTGTAATTCTGCTCCCTGGTTCCAACTGAGAAAGCACTCAGACTCTCAGGTCCTGATTCAGAGCACAACCCCCAGCCTCCTTTCAGCTTAGTTATTTTTATGGGGGGGAAAAAAATACCTGCCTGAGGCCAAATCAACCTTCAGTGTGTTGGAAAATGAGTGCCAAGCCTGACCCAAAAGCAGAACTATGCTTGGCAGCCATCACACTGTACAAAACAGACAGGACCCTACACCAACCTCTCTCTCTGAGGTCTCCCTGATCCCACAGTCCTGTCTGATGAATTTACTTCTCAGAGCCCAGGACAGAGGAAGCATCAGTGGTCATACAGGCCACCCACAGTCCAGGAGGGAAGACAAGGCTCCTACAGAGAAGAAACCTTCCCCCTTTACCCTCCCCAGCACAGAGACACGGGGCAGGGAGAGAAGCAGTGAGTTCTCCGCTATGGGATCCACATCACTCACTAAAGTCATTCCGAGAACCTGGGCAGGAAGGCCCTTGGGTTCAGAGCCCACTTCCAGGAGATACTTTCCTCTCCCCGAACAAACTAACCCCAGATCCAGACTGCAGTGAAAAGAGCACCCTTAGGGCTCCAATAACATGAAAACAGTAAAACTCTGTTCTGGGCATTCTGTCCTCCTCACCTGTGTGGCTGCCAACAGAGCATGATGCTGGGGGTGGGGACCCTGCCAGCCAGGGACTGTTAGGATGGCCATACCTCCTGGCCTGCTTCCCACCTCACTGCTCTGGCATTTCACCAGGATGGGGTCATGGAGAGCGAAGCATGACTCCCCAACTTGTCTTGTAGGTTTACAAATGAAGGAGAGGCTGGTCTAAGGGTCGATGGCTGATCACTACAGGGAAAATGGAGTGACCGGTCCATGAAATGGGGTGACTCGACTCAAAATGAGGGGTTTAGTGGGGCAGACTGGGAAACTTGTCATTGAAACGGGGGTGTGGTCATCGAAGGCTTGTTGAGTCTGACATAGAATGAAGGAGTGCGCTCCAAGGCACTTACTGTTCCTGATATAGGGGTGCCAGTCTGTGAAGTGGGGGAGCCTTGGAGGGGGAGGTGCAGGCCCTGGAAATGAGGGACCAACCCATGACATTGTAAGTAGAGGCTGCTCGCGAGTTGGGCAGCTGATCTGTGTGAGGTGGGGGTGGGGAGCAGTCTGTGAGGTGAGGGTCCAGTACCCTAGGTGGTCTGGGAAGGGAGTGGGGGCCCCGTGCTGAAGCACACGGTGTGGCTTCCCGCGAGTGAGCTGGTTCCCGGGCCCAGGACTGGAGATGAGGGTGGGTTGCCAACACCGGGGTACTGGTACCGAGGTGGGGCCGTCCCCATGCGGAAGGTGGCCGTGAGGAGGACTGCGGCGAGGCCAGCCTGGCCTGAGACACAGGCCCAGCGCGGGATCCCAGCTCCGCGGAGCCCCGGCCGGCAGCGCCAGGAGCAGCGGCCCGGGCAGCCGGGGGGTGGGATTCGCGGTCCTCGCCGCTCGCTCCCGCCCGCCTGGCCCGGGACCGCGCGCCCCTCGCCGCTTCGTCCCTCACTCTCTGGCCCACTCACCGAGGTCGTCCATGGCGGGGCCGTGGGTGCCGGGCGCCGGCTCTGCGTGGCGCTCGCTGCCGGTCCTGGGGCCGCTGCTCTCTGCCCGGCAACTTTTCCGCCGCCAGCCTTGGCCCAGAACGGAACGCGCCGCCGCCGCCGCCGCCGCCGCGCGCACCCGCGCCTGCCGCGCCCCGCCCCCGTCGCGCCCGCGAACATCTGGCCCCGCCCCGCGCGAGCGCTGGCCACACCCCGCCGCGTCCGTGAACAAGCTAGTCACGCCTCTCGTGCGTGCTGGCCACGCCCCCTTCCTCGATGTGGACACACTCCGAGGCCAGGACTCTGGGTGACGCTGGGCATGGCTTCCGCGCCCCCTGGCGGATGAGCGGGCCGGTGGGAAGCCTGCAGGCCTCCAGCCCCTCCCACTAGTCTGTTGATCAATCACTTACTTGCCTGACCTTCAGGGGACCAATGTGTGGATTCATCCATCAGTCACTCGGTCATATGCCTCTGTGTCCACTGGAAAGTTTGATTCTCCCAATAGGTCCCCTCCTGGAAGGACTCTAAACCAGTACCAGGCAAGGGCTGGGGCGTTTGGTGGACCTTTGTGGAAGTCAACCTCTGAACTGTGCAAGTCTCAGCTCAGGCTTGGAGCTCAAATCCAATAATCTGGAGGTTACATATCTCCTTCAGTCCTCACAAATCCACTGTCCCTAGAGCCTCTGCCAAGATTCTGCATGGGGTAGAAGGGTCCCACCTTAGATATCAGCAGGAAAACTGCAGGAAGTTACGTGCAGGGTGCTCAGAAACCAAGATAATAACAGCTATTTCTTGAGTGTCCGAATAGACCCATACTATATACCGATTATCCACATTACTTCTCCTTAAGTAGTTATTAGTTATCCTGCCACCCATCCTCCCTCTCACTTCAGGATGATGAGGGTAATTTGCCGATCTTACATTAAAATGCTCTGCATACACAGCTTCATTCTCTCCCTGTCCCTAAAGAATCCAGATGCCAAGTCCACCTGTGTCAGGCCAGGCCCTCCAGCAAGCCCATGCTGAGAATGAAGTTAGGGGCAACACCTGCGAAAGAGAAGGGGCAATGAGGAGGAGCCGGCAGAAGAGACTCAAAACTGACAAAGGCAGGCACTCCAATGCACTTAGGAGGCTGAGGCAGGAGGATCACCATAAATTTGAGGCCAGCCTGAACTACAAAGTGAGACTCTGTCACAAATAAATAAATACATAATGGTGCTCTACTCTGTACTTTCTTTTCTTTTTGGAAACAGGGTCTCCCTTTGTAGTTCAGGCTGGCCCTGAACTAACCACATAGCCCAGGCTGGCTTCAGACTCACTGCAATCCTCCTGCCTCTGCCTCTCAAGTGCTAGGATTACAGGCAATCACTACTCCCACTCTATCTCTTTTTTTCTTTCTTCCCTTCTGTATTAAGGATTGAACCCAAGGAACACTGAACTCCAGTCCCACTCTCCCCCTTTTTTTTTTTTTGAGACTGGTCCCACTGTGTATCTCCAACTGGCCTTGAACTCACAGTGTAGCCCAGATTGACCTCTAACTCCTGGTGATCCTCCTGCCTCAGCCTCCTCACACCAGGCCCACCATCCCTTTTTAAAACTTTTATTTCGAAGAGCAGGAGGTTGTGGCCCCCTGTTAGACCATTGCCTAGTATGTTTGAATTGGATTGGAATGGATTCAATACCACTGCTGCTAAAAAATAAAAAATAAAAACTTTTTTTTTTTTTTTTTAGGTTTTTGGAGACAGGGTCTCGCTTTGTGGTTCAGGCTGGCCCTGAGCTCAGCCTCCAACTCACATCACAGCAATCCTCCTGCCTCTGCCTCCCGAGTGCTGGGATTACAGGCGTGAGCCACCACGCCCAGCACTGTGGTATGTGGTACTGATTGCTGCGGGGGTGGGTCTCCACACCCAGTATTGTTATGTGGTTACCGGGGAATCGAACCCGGGTCCTTGCGCTTGCGAGACAGGCGCCGGAACCACTGAGCTAACTCCCCGGCCCCCAAAAATAAAAACTTTTGAGGCAAGACCGTTCTGTCCCAGCGTGGGCCGTGATGAGTAAAGCCGCTGTAATATTTGCAAAGATGTCCTCGTGAAGACATATGGTTTCATTTCTCTTGGGTAAATACCTAAGAGTAGAACAACTGGGTTGCTTGAAGTAACGTTCAAAAAATGTAAATTCAGTCTCATCAGTCTCCAGTTTCACCACTCCAGCGATTTCCTGTTGCACTTGGAATAAAACACGGAGCTTTCGCAAGGGTCTGCAGGGCTGCGCCTCTAATCCGGTCTTCTCCACTCTCCCGGTTCTCTGTGCCCCGCCCACGCGGGTCCCTCCTGGTTTATTTTTATTTATTTATTTTTTTAGATTTTTTTTGAGACAGGGTCTCGCTTTGTAGTTCAGGCTGGCCCTGAGCTCAGCCTCAAACTCACATCACAGCAATCCTCCTGCCTCTGCCTCCCGAGTGCTGGGATTACAGGCGTGAGCCACCACGCCCGGCACTGTGGTATGTGGTACTGGTTGCTGCTGGGCGTGAGTCTCCACACCCAGTATGGTTACTGGGGATCGAACCCGGGTCCTTGTGCTTCCAAGACAGGCGCCAGAACCACTGAGCTAAATCCCTGGCCCGGTCCCTCCTGTTTTATACCCTTCACACTAACACTATTCTGGCATTAGGGCCTGTAAAATTTGAAGCTCTCCCCGCTTCCAGGAATGTCCTTTGCAGATCATGGCCTGACTGCATCATCTCTGTGGGTTCCTGGCTCTCTGTGATGCTCGGAGGGGTGGTACGGATCTCTAAATCCAGCACTCGGGTGGGAGGATCAAGGTTCAAGCCTAGCTTGGGCGATTTAGCAATTTAGCAAAGTCTCCTCTGAAAATTAAGAAATGAAAGGACTAGGGATGTGGCTTAGTGGGAAAATCTCGAGTTTGGTCCTTAGTATAGAAAGAGAGAGAGAAGAAAGGGCCAGAGACATAGCTCAGGGGTAGAGCACTTTCTTAGCAAGTGTAAGGCCCTGAGTTTCTTCTCTAGCGTGCGCGCACACACACACACACACACACACACACACACACGATTGAAATGAGACCTGGAAAAAGTTTTCTAGAAAAGCACTAACATCGACCTGATGTTTGAAGAATGGGAGGCTATAGGAAGCACATCTTGAAAGGAAGGGCTGCTTTTCAGAAAGGTCTGAGGAGGGGCCAGGAGCCGGAGCTGCAAGAGCTTGTCCACCGCCTCCTCCAGGAAGCCTTCCCTGACTGCCACCCTGACTGGGAGAGTTGACTCCCTAATCACCCACCAAAGCACGCACTGGAGTCTCAGGCATTCACCAGGGCGTCTTGTTTAATATCCACCAACTCTCTGGCAGTGGATCTCAGCCTTGAAGTTACACTGAAATCCCTTGGATCGCTTTGGAATATATTTTTTTGCCCAGACTCATTCTACAGAATTTCTGATTTAATTGGTCTGGAATGTATTCTGTACATTTGTATTTTTATTTCTATATTATTTCTTTTTGGTTCTTTGATACAGAATCTTACTCTGTAGCCCAGCCCTGGGCTCAAACTCATGTCGACCCTCCTGCCTCAGCCTCCTGGGTGCTGGGATTTCAGATGAGTTTTCTTTTTTTTTTTTTTTTTCTTAAACAGGGTCTCACTCTGTAGCAGACTGGTGTCAAACCCACAGCAATCCTCCTGCCTCTGCCTTCCATGTGCTAGGATTACAGGACTGTACCACCAGGCCCAACCCAGGATGGCCTTGAAGTCAGTGATCCTACTGCCTCAGCTTCCCAGAGTTTTGGAATTACAGTCCTGTTCCACAATCCCCTGGCTCTAGGCATCAGTATTTTAAATCCTCTGTAGGCAGTTCTCATCAACAGTCAGGGAAGAAGCCCTCAGGATTCTGAGTCAGATACAAGTATGACTTTTTAAAATTTCTATGACTCTTTTTATAGCCATGAACATGGGACATGGAATAAATGAGAGTGACATATGGTCACACAGAGTGGACAGTGTGGATCTGAACCCAGAAAGTCTGGCTGTCCTGAAAAAGCCAGGCCTGGTTTTGTAGGGCCTGTAATTCCGGCATTCTTGGAGGCTGAGGCGGGACGATCATGAGTTCAATTTAGAGATTTAATGAAACCCTGTCTCAACAAAAAAAAAAAAAGAAAGAAAGGGCTGAGAGTATTGCTCAGTGCACAGGCCCTGGGTTCAATCCTCAGTACAAAAAAAAAAAGTCCTGGAAAAAACTAACCAAATGGCCTCAGGGTAATTTCCCTGGTAAAGGGGGAATCTTGGAGCTGGGCTGTGTGGCGGTCCTGTTCTGAGACAGACACCAAGGGCCCCTCAGGCGTGGGATATTTTTAACCTAGAAGCTGGCAATTCTTGCAAACATCCTGCAGGGACTTAAACACTGAGCAGATTGTTGGGGCCGAGGGGCCCATTGAGACTGCTGAGATAGCTCCAAGGCAGCTTCTGCCTCTGCAGAAGGCAGGGCGGGCTCCATCCAGGACAGCCTCTCCGGGATGTTTCCTGAGGGGGCGGAGGGAGAGATCAGTGTAGGACGGTTTAGCCCCTCCTTACTCCACCACCTCACCCAACCCAGCCCCTTCCTCAGTCCTGGCCTGGAAGAGAGTAGGAGGGCAAGCAAGTGGAGGGTCTGGAGTTTGAGGCCCGGGTGCCGCTGAGGACAGTGCTGAGGACGGTGGGTACGAAATCGTCCTCCTTCCTGAGGGTTCCTCCCCAAACCACACAAGCCCAGGAAAAGCTGTTCGATGCTTCTGAACACACAGATGAACACCACCTCTGTTTGCTCATACAGCAGTTTAAATATGCCAAAATAGAGGGTGCTCCTCCAAATGCAAAATATACATGGCCCTAGAGCAGGTAACCTCACCTCTAGAAACTTCCCTTAGAAATACCCCGGCAGTAGGCAAAGATGACATAGCCCCAAGAATGTTCACCTTTTGATCAGGGAAAATGGAAGTAACCTCTGTGTCTATCCACAGGAGACTGAATACCTTGGCAGGGTGTATCCATACAGAAGTGAAATGGGAGGTAAATGAAGATACAGACAGTGTGTATTTTTTTTTTTTTTTTTTTTTTTTTGAGACAGGGTCTCATTTTGTAGTTCAGGCTGGCCCTGAGCTCAGCCTCAAACTCACATCACAGCAATCCTCCTGCCTCTGCCTCCCGAGTGCTGGGATTACAGGCGTGAGCCACCACGCCCGGCACTATGGTATGTGGTACTGGTTGCTGCTGGGTGTGGGTCTCCACACCCAGTATAGGTATGTGGTTGCCGGGGATTGAACCCGTGTCCTGGTGCTTGCAAGACAGGCGCCGGAACCATTGAGCTAAATCCCCAGCCCAGACAGTGTGTATTTTTTAACAATAGGAAGTAAGAGATCTACATGTGAAATGTAATTGTTTCTTTGTTTTTCTCCTATATTTGCAACCTCTTTAATATCTAGAAACTGCTGGACAGGGTGCTATACATTTGTGATCCCAGAACTTGGGAAGCTGAGGCAGGAGGATCACTGCGAATCTGAGGTTAGCATGGGCTACATAGTGAAACCCTATCTCAAAAAAAAATCTAGAGACTACCTATTATAAAATTAGGACTCATATCTCCAGCGTCTACACTACAAATACAGTATGACAAAGTTAAATGAAATGTATGTAACACAAGAGCAATGGATAAGCAGACATTTTCTATCATACACTTAACAAAACACCTTTCACAATTTCTTCCCTCTCATTTCCCTCAACCCAGTGAGAAAGTACACAGTATACTGCTTAGATGTGATTTAACCATTTTCTTTGCAAACACGGTAATTCCTACCAGTTTATAAAAGCTATTTACAAAGTCTTATTCTACTCCTTCTACTTTTAACTTGTCCATATCTAGAACTAGATTTTTCATATAAAAGCCTGTCTGCTATCACACAGCACTGATATATATCACAGCACTGATGGCTGTGATCTGAGGTGTCTTCTGCGTACGACCCTTCCTAACTCACCTCCTTCTCTCTTCAACCCAGTGGACAAGTACAGTCAGGGGCAGTGTTAGATGATTGAATCCAAAATTCATTTACAAAAGATGTGCTTTTCTGTGTATTTCAACACAGAGTGTATAAAATGTGCCAACTTCATTAACTTTGTTACACTGCTAAACTTTTTAACATCTGGGGACTAGATGTTGCAAAATTTAGGCCTGTTTGTCCATTAAATTCACTTTATATACAGAAAAACAACCCATAAAACAACTGTTTTTAGCTTGCCATGCCACAGACTATTTTTTCTCCCAGATGCCCCTCTGCCCTGCTGCCGTTCCTTGGAGCAGTCCATATTGGACTACAATCTCTTCAACTGGAAGCTGAAATAAATCTTTCTTCATGAGCATGAATACACACACACACACACACACACACACACACACACACACACACACCATATAGAAAAATGATGTCTCAAAATGTCCAAATACCAGGGGGCATGATGGTGCACTCGAAAGGCTCAGACAGGAGACTGCCATGAGTTCAAAGCCAGCCTATGCTACATAGTGAGTTCAAGGCCAGCCTGAACTATATAGCAAGATTCTATCTCAAAGACAAACAAAAAATCAAAATGTCCAAGTGCAAACGCACTAGCATACCTTTTGCAATTGTCCAAACCACTGAACAAGTACAGACAGCACCATATTTCTCAAGAGGTAGTTTAACCATTCCATTCCCAGAAGACAACATTTCATATAACTTTAGCAAAGAGATATTTACAAAGTGATGTTTTACTTTGTGAGTGAGTTCAAGGCTAGTCTGGGCCGGGGAGTTAGCTCAGTGGTTCCAGCGCCTGCCTCGCAAGCGCAAGAACCCGGGTTCGATTCCCGGGTAACCACATAACAATACTGGGTGTGGAGACCCACCCCCGCAGCAATCAGTACCACATACCACAGTGCCGGGCGTGGTGGCTCATGCCTGTAATCCCAGCACTCGGGAGGCAGAGGCAGGAGGATTGTGATGTAGATTTGAGGCTGAGCTCAGGGCCAGCCTGAACCACAAAGTGAGACCCTGTCTCCAAAAAACCTAAAAAAAAAAAAAAAAAGCTAGTCTAAATTACATAGTACAAAATTTTTAAAAAAACAAATAAAAAACATGCCATCATTTTGTAACCAGAAAACATTTTAGAAGCCTGATCATGTAGGTTAGTGGTAGAACTGGTGCTTAACATGTGCACACAGCTCTGGGTTCCATTTCCAGCATATATACAACAAAAGGGCTCTAAAACAGAAAATATATGAAGAATCACACAGATCCACTTTAATATGAATAGTTTTATGATATATGAATTTTGCCTCAATTTTAAAAAAGTCATCATTCTTGGCCAGCTAGGATCTTGAGTTCAAGGACTATCTGGGCTATATAGCAAGATCCTGCCTCACAAAACAAAGTAATTGTAATTCAAGCTCCCCAGTCAAAGAAAAATTGCTATTGATTGGAGAGGAAAACAGCACCTATAGGTTCTAACAAATGCAGCGTTTTCAGCTGACAAGTGTAGCTCAGATTAGAATGCTGGGTTTGATCCTCACCCTGGGGGGTGGGGTGGGAGAAATGTATCAGTCAGCTGGGGATTTAGCTCAATGGTTCTGATACCTGCCTCACAAGTACAAGGTCCTGAATTTTATCCCCAGTATTTAAAACAAAACAAAGTCAGGTGTAGTGATACATAACTATAATCCCGGCACTCAAAAGGCTGAGGTAGGAAGATCACCATGAATTTAAGGCCAGCCTGGGATAACCAGTGAATTCAAGGCCAGCCTGAACGACATAGTGAGACCTAATCTCAAACAAGCAAATACCTAGGCTCACATAAAAATTTATACTGAATGTTCTTATCAGTTTTAGAGGAAAGGAGAAAGGGAAAAGGGGGTTTAAAAAAAAAAAAAAAGAATATACAGGGCCAGAATATGTAGTGGCACTGAGCCTGCCTGGTATGCACAAGGTCCTGAGGTTGATCCCCAGTAGCCGCTCCCCAAAAGAAAACAACAAAAAATGTCACACTCAGCCCAGTATACTGATTGCAGATTACAGTGTACACCTCTAATCTCAGCACACTGGCAAGTTGTGACTGGAGGATCACAAGTTCAAGCCCAATCTGAGCAACTTAATGAGACCTGTCTCAAAAAGGACTGGGTATATAATATAGCTC
Source organism: Petromus typicus (assembly GCA_004026965.1). Lineage (NCBI taxonomy): Eukaryota > Metazoa > Chordata > Mammalia > Rodentia > Petromuridae > Petromus > Petromus typicus. Next base: position 24,671 of record PVIR01011926.1, on the reverse strand, counting down.
AGTGTGAAAGCCTTGGATTAACCCCCAGTACTGGGGAAAAAAAAAATGCAGAGCAGTGATTGCTTGGGATTGGGGGTTGGGGGTAATAGGGAGAGATGGAGAGGAGAGGTTGGGAAAGATAAGGCAGTGGGGCAAATGGGAGGGCGGGTTACAAAGGAACACGAGAGAACTTTTGGGAGTGATAGATTTCATGACCTGAATTGTGGTGACTTATCAAACTGTACACTTTAAATATGTTCACCGTACTGTATGAATGTGTTATACCTCAAAATACTGTATTTTTTACTGTATTTTTAAAAAAGTAACTGGGACTGGGGTGTGGCTCAGTAGTAGAGTTTTTGCCTGCATTTCCCAAAATGGGGAAATTGAGAGGTGTGAGAATGAAATAAATCACTTGCTGTCCGAATGTGGCGGGGCCCGCGGGGCTGTTCTCCCCAGCACCCTTTGAATCATCAGTTGCTATTGCTACACTCAACCTTTGTTCTTGATGACAACTTTTGCCCAGGCCAGAGAAATGTTGGAGGACTGGTGGATCTGCCGGGCTCACAGATATGACTCCTAGGTGTCAATAGACAACAAAAGCGGAAGTTAGTATTATGGAAGCAAATGTAACAAAGAAGCAAAAGAATTATCTTCCAAAACTAGCTGTGCCAACTGCTGTCAGTGGTTCTGAAGAAACTTACACCTGCTTTTCCTCGGAAGTTTGAGAAGTTCATATGGTGTTGCGTGGAGTACACCTAGTTCCATATTTCAGACAACTAAAAGATTCAAAACTTGTAATTCAGCCCAGATTCTTCTTAGACCACAAAAGTTTACCACTAACTTTCCTTTAAGACTTAGTTATTCAGTCTCCGTAGAGACTGTCAAAAATTGCCAATGCCGACTATATTTCAAGTCGTCATGGCGGGGTATTGGGAAAAGTTTTCAATTAGCAATAATCGCGCCTCGGATAAACCTCATTGGCTACGATACTGCCACTGCGCAAAGCTGGAGGAAGTACTTGCCCGCTCTGTTCTCCCACGGATAACAACTACCTTTTCACAGAGGTTGAGTGATTACCGCCAAACTTGTAGGTGTGATGGGTTCCCATTCGAGAATTTATAAGTAAGGCCCACCGTGGTGAGGAGCTCCTCTTTATTAGATTATACTGGTCCCCACATTAAACATTTTGAAATAACAAAAGCCTTCGCTTGGGACGCCGGGAACTTTCATGCAAATTAACTCAACGTCACAGAGAAGGCTGGGTTGATTTTCACTAACAGCGGCGGGAAAGCGAGTGAGCCGGAAAAAATAAATTACTGTTTCAGAAACAACTAACCGGATGAAAAAAAACTTGTAAGTAATAAAAGTATAAATATCAGAAGTACAAATATCAGAAATGTAAAAATAGCATTCAGCCAAGCGTAACCGTGACACACGCTCGTGTCATACCAAATAAACAACAAAAACACCCACCAGAAACCGAACATAATCCACCTCGCGATAAAAAGCTAAAAAAAACACAAACTGTAAAACCGAACTTATATTTTCTAATTGAGCCATAAGTCTACTATTAAACAAGAAATTGCTCAGTCTCCGTAGAGACTGTCAAAAATTGCCAGCGCCGACTATATTTCAAGTCGTCACGGCGGGGTATTGGGAAAAGTTTTCAATTAGCAATAATCGCGCCTCGGATAAACCTCATCGGCTACGATACTGCCACTGCGCAAAGCTAAAGAGCACCGCCCACTGGTCATCACTCCCAATAAGTGAGGTTCCTATTTTAGAAAGGTGAGTTTGAATCTGATGCAAAAATAGTCAATGATTTTTTCCTTGAAAATGATTCAATCAAACTAAATTATATAAAGATGATTTGGAAATATGTAGGTGGTTTCGGTTGTGATTTCATTTCAGTAGGTTTGGCAGAGAATGAAGCAAAGCACTATGGGAGGAAATATGCTAATAAGTTTAATCCTGAGACAGCAGGGAGAAATTGGAGACGTGAGTTAGCGTGTTCAGGGTGGCCCGTTTCATACAGTAGCTGCCTTTTCCAAAGAGGCTTTATGATTGTTATTGTGTTAAACAACAAAATTTGTATATACATTTTACCATTTACCACATACAATTTACCATTTTAACTTTTTAAAAAGTATAAATTTAAAAAATAAAGTACAAATTCAGTGACACTGCAAAAATTCATATCGTTTTGTAATCACCATCGTTCATCTTCACAATCCTTTTCTAGCCTTCTAGACTTAAACTCTGTGCCCATTAAACCTGATTTCCCTCTCTCTAAAGGCCCTGTCTATATGAATCTGACCATGCTAGCTAGGTACCTTATAATTGATAAAATCATATACCATCATGTGATTTGCACGTGTCAGAGTCTGGATCTGGCTCATTTCACTTTATCATTGGAGTGTACCTATCAGGATTTCCTTCCTTTTTATGGAGGGAATTTTGATTATACATTTATTCTTTGATGAACATTTGGGTTATGCCTATGTTTTGACTACAGTGAATAATGGTGTTTTGGTGTAGAAGTATCATTGTGAGCTCCTGTTTTTTATTCTTTCGAGTATATACCTAAAACTGGTATTGCTACATCATAGGCAATTATATGTTTAATTCAAAAGAGTTTTTAAGAGTTTATTTTTGGGGTTTTTTGTTTGTTTTTTGTTTTCTTGAAACAGGGTTTCATTATGTAGCTTAGGCTAGACTTGAACTCATACCAATCCTCCTGCCTCTGCCTCCCAAGTGCTGGGACTACCAGTTTTTACCACCACACTTAGCTGGGGGGTACATTTTAGATAATAGTTGCAACCCCTCCATGGGTGACCTTCTATGTAGCGAAGAAAAAGTAAAAGCTCAGCTAACTTCTGCCTGGAGCATGGCATTCTTACCTTTTTTTTTTTCCAGTACTGGGGATCAAACTCAGGCCCATGTGGCTTCACAAGATAGGCATGGCACCACTGGAGCTAAATTCCAGGCCAGAACAGGACATTCTTTGGGACTTAAAGCAGATTATCTGTTATTGACATCGATTCCACTTGGAGAACTAAAAAAAAGAAAAACGTAATATGGGTTTAAAAACTTTCTAGGCAAATCAAGGAGGAGGAAAAGGTCACTCTTGCTACAATGCCATAGAAAATACACTGGATTCCTGTGTGTGTGTGTGTGTGTGTGTGTGTGTGCACGTGCAGACGTCAGGGACCGAACTCGGGGCCTTCCATATGCTAAACACGTGCTGTAATGCTCTACCTCGGAGCCGCGGCATCAGCTATGTGATGTTTTGATTTATATTTTGGTTCTTTCGGCCAATGTGATCAGATTAATCAAGGCACACAGAGCTGCTGAGCGACTGATTCATGAAGCCTTGTAGGAGCTGAGTGATGCTGCTCCCAAATTGCGAAGTGCAGTCACTTCACCAGTATTTATCTGCCTCTAGCTTTTGTCTTTCGGGGCTTTGGTGTTGACTGGGTTAATCAAACATAAGATAATAAATATTACTAGCGTAGTCAAATGGGTGAGCCCATTAGTCCATATATATTATACTTAGCTTTAGTTGTTCATATTCAACCATGCATGGTAGTGCATGCCTGTAATCTTAGCTACGAGGAACCTGAGGCTGCAGGATCATAAGTTTGAGGCCAGCCTGGTCAAATTTGTGAGCCTCTGTCTCAAAATAAATAAAGAAAAAGAAACTGGGGTATAGCTTAACGGTAGACCCCTGTTAGCAAAACGGGCCCAGTTCAACTTCAAATACTGAAAAAAAAAAAAAAAAAAAAAAACCTGTTCATATTAAATGTCAAAAAACTCCAAATTTTTAGATTGTTGTGAACTTATTTCTTCATAACCCACTACAAAGTATTTTATCCATAGAAGTGAACAATTTGATCCCTTGTGGGTAAACGGAAAGGGACATAAATACCAAAGATGAAAGTGTGTTAAATGTATACTCATTATAAAAAGTTACTAGCCGGACATGAGGCTGTAACCCCACCACTCAGGAGGCTGAGGTAGGATTGTTGTGAGTTCAAGGCCAGCCTGGTACACAGCGAGACCCTGTCTCAAAAAAAAAAAAAAAAAAAAAAAAAAAAAAAAAAAAAAAAAAAAAAAAAAAAAAAAAAAAAAAAAAAAAAAAAAAAAACCACAAACGAACAAAGAATTTCTAAATTAGCGCTTTTTTAGTGTGGCGATTTTGCACTCAGAGCATTCGTATCCAAAATCTAAACACTTTTCCCTGAAAGATAAAGCTGTATACCTATTTTTGGCTCGATGCGGAGGCCAAGATTCCAAATTTCTCAGCAGGGAAGGCCAACAGGAGGCGCTCGGGGAGAGCCGGGGCCCTCAAATATGGCTCTCATAGGATTGTGGGATTTGTAGTTTTCTTGAATCATTTTCGCTTCATGAACTACATTTCCCAAAATGCATAGGTAGCATGAGAGTCCCACTACCGGCTGTCAAGTGTCCCCTAAATTGCGGAAGGTAAGTGTGTTCTGTGCCCCCCGCAGATTTCTAAAAAGTTGTTCATTTCTTGTATGGGGGGTTTGCAGTTTTCCTTGTTGTTGGTAGAACTTGGAAGAGAACAGCTGTTCCTCCCGAACGTGTCTTCCGCAAGATTTCCCTGGCCTTTGGTCTCTGGAAAGCCAAATAGTATTTGCTTAGATGTCCGCATTGCTTTGGAATGTCGAGGAAAAGCTAGGTCTTCAAGTCTGAAAAGCCAAACATAAAATAGTTTGCCTCTGGAGGATGTGTACCACATACCACAATGCTACGTGTGATGGTGCACACCTGTAATCCCAACGCTTGGGAAACAGGCAGGAGGACTGCCTTGAGTTCAAGGCTAGCCTGGGCTACATAGTGAGTTCAGGATCAGCCTGAATTATAAAGTGAGACCCTGTCTCAAAAAAAAAAAACTAAAAAAAAAAAGGTTAGCCAAGTGTGGTGACATACCTTTAGTCCCAGTACTCCAGAGGCTGAGCAGGAGGCTTGCTGTGAGTTCAAGGCCAGCCTGGGTTATGTTGTAAGCCTGAGGCCAGCTAACCTTTTTTTTTTTTAGTTTTTTTGAGACAGGGTCTCACTTTATAATTCAGGCTGATCTTGCATTATAGCCCAGGCTAGCCTTGAACTCATGGCAGTCCTCCTGCCTCTGCTTCCCGAATGCTGGGATTACAGGTGTGCACCACCACACCTAGCACTGTGGTATGTGGTACCAGGGATCAAACTCAGGACCTTGGGCTTGCCAGGCAAACACCAGAACCACTGAGCTAAATCCCCGGCCCCACCGCCAATCTTTTAAAGTTTATCAAGAATCCAGTTTTGACCAGCTGGGTGTTACTGGGGAAGATGAAATAGGTCTTTCTCTCCCTTTTTTGTTTCTTGTTTTGGACTCGGAATCAGACTCAGGGCCTTGTGCTTGTGAGGCAGGTGCTGCACTGCTGAGGTACATCCCCAACACAGCCCATCACTCTGTCCCTCTCTCTCTCTCTCTTTCTTTCTTTGAGATGCAATACAGGGGCAGTTTACTATTAAGCTACACTTCTCACATTTTCTGTTTTTATTTTTTAACTTTTTGGGTTTTTTGAGACAGGGTCTCACGATGTAGTTCAGGCTGACCCTGAGCTGATGGTGTGGTCCGGTCTGGCTTTGAACTCAAAATAATCCTCCTGCCTCAGCCTCCAAGTGCTAAGATTACAGGTGTGCACCACCATGCCTGCCAAGAATTAATTTTAAAAGTTATTTTTATTGTGCAGACAGAGTAATATAACAAACTCCCACCCAGGGATCATTGTGGAGTTTTGGAATTCATGAATTCTCAGGCTGAGGGTGTAGCTCAGGGGTAGAATCAGAGCCTAGCCTGTGTGAGGCCCTGGGTTAAAAGCAGCACACCGCCCTTCCTTAAACAAAAAAAAGGCAAGCACAACTCTGGTTTGTTTCATTTCTATATCCCTGTGTATTTCACTTCCCCGTATTATTTTACTTACTTACTTATTCTGAAACAGGGTCTCACTTTCTACACTTTGTAGTTTCAGCTAGCTGTGAATTCTCTGCATAGTCCAGGCTGGCCTCAAACTCATTGTGATCCTCCTGCCTCAGCCTCCTGAGTGGTGGAATTCCAGGCATGTGCCACCAGGCTGGGCTAGATCTTTTTTTTTTTTAAGGTTTTTTGAGACAGGGTCTCACTTTGTGGTTCAGGCTGGCCCTGAGCTCAGCCTCCAACTCACATCACAGCAATCCTCCTGCCTCTGCCTCCCGAGTGCTGGGATTACAGGTGTAAGCCACCATGCCCAGCATGGTGGTGTGTGGTAATGATTGCTGCTGGGGTGAGTCTCCACGCCCAGTATTGTTATTTGGTTACCGGGGATCGAACCCGGGTCCTTGTGCTTACAAGACAGGCACCGGAACCACTGAGCTATATCCCTGGCCCTACATCTTCTTTTCTATAGCTGAATGCTATACCATCCTAGGATGGACCACATTTTTGTAGCCACTCATTAGTTGGCTGTCATGTTTGCTTGCAAAACCCACATCCTCACAGGTTTCTTTTTGTCTAGAATGAAGAGGAGCTATGGGCTGAATTTCAGCAAATGGTCAGCAAATGGCCGTTGGGTCACGAACCTCGACCAGCCGTGTTTGCGCGGATCCAGTGGGTTATTTGTGCCACCAAGTCCTCCTCTGAATCCGGAGAAAGTCAAAGAGTTGCAGCGCTTCATCACCCTTTCCAAGAAACTCCTAGTGATGACCGGCGCGGGAATCTCTACCGAGTCGGGGATCCCCGACTACCGGTCCGAAAAGGTGGGACTTTACGCGCGCACGGCCCGGAGGCCCATCCAGCACAGCGACTTCGTCCGCAGTGCCCCCATCCGCCAGCGGTACTGGGCGCGGAACTTCGTGGGCTGGCCCCAGTTCTCCTCCCACCTGCCCAACCCGGCGCACTGGGCGCTGAGCACCTGGGAGAGGCTCGGCAAGCTGCACTGGCTGGTGACTCAGAATGTGGATGCTCTGCACACCAAGGCTGGGAGTCAGCGGCTGACCGAGCTCCACGGATGCATGCACAGGTACCGGAAGGCCGGGTGATGGCAGAATGTGAGGGTGGTACCCTTACAGCATCAACCCTGGCTGTCCGGATCATGTAGTCTCATCTTTTTTAATTTTTTTAATTTAATTTTGTTTGTTTGTTTGTTTGTTTGTTTTGTTTTTGTTTTTGTTTTTTGAGACAGAGTCTCACTTTGTAGTTCAGGCTGGCCCTGAGCTCAGCCTCGAATTCACATCACAGCAATCCTCCTGCCTCTGCCTCCTGAGTGCTGGGATGACAGGCATGAGCCACCACGCCCGGCACTGTGGTATGTAATACTGGTTGCAGCTGGGCGTGAGTTCCACGCTCAGTATTGTATGTGGTTACTGAGGATCGAACCCGTGTCCTTGCGCTTGCAAGACAGGCGCCAGAACCACTGAGCTAAATCCCCAGCCCCAGTCTCATCTTGAGCAAAACATTTGAGAGCATGTCATTGGAGTGGTTCCTATAAAACCTAGGGAAAGAGTAGGAATGTTAACAGGTGGGGAGGCTGAGGCAGGAGGATGGCTGTAAGTTGGAGGCCAGCCTAGGCCCCACAGTTCAAGATCACCCTGAACGACATATTGAGACCCTGTCTCAAAACACAGAACCAAAACAAAACTGTGTGGTCCTTCATAGGTTTATTTTTGGTATTGGGGATTGAACTAAGCACTAAGCACAAAGCTACATCTCCAGTCCTTTTAATTTTATTTATTTTTAAAATTTTGAGACAAGGTCTCGCTAAGTCACCGAAGTGCGCAGGCTGGGGTCCAGTTCAGTCCTACCTCAGCCTCTCAGAGTGCTGGGATTGCGGGCATGAGCCACTGCGCCCGGCTGAGTGGCCCTTGATACAGAGGATGACACATTTGAAGAAACAGACTTAGTTAAGATTGGAGTAACAGAAAGCTTTTATGGTTAAGCAGGGCTGAGACTGGCTTGAGTTTGAGTAGACAGGAAAGAGAGAGCCGGCTAAGGAAGGGAATGTGTATCGCCCCAGGGAGGGTTGGGACCCAGACTAGTGTGAAATCAGATTCTCAGAGATGGAGGGACTCATATCCCGGGACATTTGAAAATCAGGCAGAGCAGTGCGGGTCTGTCGTGAGACACAAAAGGGCCTGTTAGTGGTTTCTGAGTAAGAGGTTAACGTGATAAAAATAGATTGGAGGAAGTCTAGACAGGATTAGAAAGTCAGGGAGATCAGCCTGAGAAACCCGGACTATGGTGGTACTAGTGGAATTAAAGTTAATAATGCCCACGACTTGATTAAAAACCACAATAAAATTTTTTCTCACCATTAAAACTTCAACTATGTACAAAATCACAGCGGTGATGTACAATGTATTCCTGTAGGCCATCACTCGGATTCATGGATTTTATCAAGTTTTCTTTATCTTTTCTCTACTTTTGTTTGTTTTTATTTGAAATTTTTTTTTCACTACTAGGGATTGAACCCAGGGCCTTTGCACTGGGAAAGTTCTGAGATGATCCGTGTCGGTTTTCAGGGTCCTCTGCCTCGGCTGCGGCGCGCAGATCCCACGAGGGTCGCTGCAGCAGCGCTTCCAAAGCCTGAACCCCACCTGGGGCGCCGAGGCCAAGGGCGTGGCTCCCGACGGCGACGTCTTTCTCTCAGACGAACAGGTACAGACTTTTCAGGTCCCGTCCTGCCTTCGATGCGGAGGCCCTCTGAAACCAGACGTCGTCTTCTTTGGGGACACGGTGGAGCCTGCCAAGGTTGATTTTGTGCACAAGCGTGTGAAAGAAGCCGACGCCCTGTTGGTGGTGGGATCCTCCTTGCAGGTATCTATAATGAATCTCATTCTTAGTTCCCAGCTGCCCCCGGTGGGGTGATCGGGGTGTCCTGACATCTAGGCGGCGCTCATTTGTGCTGTCTGTCCTGGCAGGTGTACTCTGGGTACAGGTTCATCCTCACTGCCTGGGACCAGAAGATACCCATCGCCATCCTGAACATCGGGCCCACCCGTTCAGACCACCTGGCGTGTCTGAAGCTGAGTTCTCCCTGTGGAGAGCTGCTGCCTTTAATAGACGCACACTGACTCCAGCCTGATGTTCTTCAGCGAGATACGAGGCCCTTCCCGAGTCCTGCAGCTGAAGGTAATGACTTCCTGGTAACAGATTCCCACTCCCCCTCACCTGACAGTGGTAGGATGTGCCGAGCAGATAGAAGTAAAATCTAGGTCCTTCCTTTTCTTTACTTTCCATTGATCCCAGGGCCTTTGCATCTAGCTACATCCCCAGGCCTATTCTTATTTTTTAGGTTTGAGACAGGATCTTGCTAAATTGCCCAGGCTAGGAATTGAACTCAGGACTATGCACTATGCCTGGCAGGTGCAGTGACTCTGACCCACCTGGTCCTGGGATTGAGGTTTTGATCCTCCTGCCTCAGCCTCTCAGAGTGCTGGGGTTACAGGTGTGTGCTACTGTGCGCAGTTCCTTTGGCTATTTTTAAACTAGATTGTCACGACTTGACTTTGTCTTTTAGTTTTTTTGGTCTTGCTTTAATTCACTTATAAATTGTTTGTTTTTGCATTACAGGGAATTACATCTATAATCTGGTACTATGCTACTTTCCTATCCCTGTTTAATTTTTGGTTTTGCACTGGGGATCACTCTGGACCTTATACTTTCCAGGCAGGTGTAGTGCCACTTTGCTAAATCCAGGCCCCTCTTTTTAAAAAACTTTTAAATTTGGTATAGTTTAACAAATATGTAGTGCAGTCTGCCCTCAAACTTATGGTGATCCTTCTGCCTCAGCTTCCTGAGTGCTTGCTGGGATTAGAGGGTTGTGTCACTATGCCTACCTAAGATTTTTTTTTTTTTTTTGAGATAGGGTCTTACTAAATTGCCTGAGCTGGCTTCAAACTTGTGATCCTCCTGCCTCAGCCTCCTGAATAGCTGACATTAAAAGCAGGTGCCACCACACCCAGCTCACAATCACTTTTTAATTACTTTTCAACTAATTTTTTATTACTAGAATAATATATATCGATTGGAGTTTACGTGATGTTAGAGATAAAATAAAAAATTACCCATAATTTCACTACGTAGGTAGCCCAAGTTTAACTTTTTGCTACAATGAATCTCATTATTAGTTCCTATTATTACTTTTGGTTCAGGGGATTGCTGTCCTTAGTGTTTTACTCCATTCTGCTTTTAAAATATAATGTTCACTGGGGCTGGAGATTTAGCTCAGTGGTTCTGGCATCTGCTTTGCAAACACAAGATCCTAAATTTAATCCCTGGTAGCCACATACCACATTGCCGGGCATGGTGACTCACACCTGTAATCCCAGCACTTGGGAGGCAGAGGCAGGAGGATTGCAGAGTTCAAGGCTTGCCTGGGCTACACAGTGAGCTCAGGGCCAGCCTGAACTACAAAGCCACTACTTTCTACTACTCTATCTCAAAAAAACAAAACAAAACTGTATATATATATAGAGAGAGTCCATTTTCTATGTTCTAAGTGCTGCGGAGTTTTGAATATTGAGGCATCCCTCAGCCCCACCCCCAGCTTATCTCGCCATTAATTTACTTAATTTCTTTTTCAGAACCCTGAGGACCCGTCATTCCTTCCTCCTCTAACAAATTGAAGCTTCTCGAGTGCATCCTGTAGGGGGCAGCAAAGCACACTGTCTGCTCATCGCGGAGATGGGCTTCTATCGCAGAGCCGAGGAGTGACCCACCACCAGGCTGATTAGATTTGCTCGTAAAAGAGACTTTTTTTTCTCCCCCAAATTAACAGCTGCTCTCGATGAGGAAACTGCCTTCATTTTCTTTTTAAGTCATCTGGCAAAAGAAAGTCTGGGGAAAATGTAGGGCACAACATTATCTGGATTGTCCCCCAGGGAATGCACTCTCTGGGGTGAGTGTAGAGGAAATGATTTAATTTAGAATTCCAAGTGGTGTGTCTTTAACAGAACCTCTTGTTTTGTGGGTTTGTTTGAAAATCGGCTTAGAAGGAGGGGATGGTGCTTTATGATACATTTCTCTAAAGATTTCTACTCATCCCAGCTTGTCAGAATGACTGGCCTGCCTAGAACCTGGCTTGTAGAGAGAAACAGCTAATTGCCAACGGGACTCTTAAGTTAATTTGTTTCTGCTGAGAAAAGCAGGAAGCCTTGTCTGATTACCCTGGACAGCCCTTTGTCTGACGTGAGAATAGGCAACACCTGCTCAACCCACAACCATCTAGGAAGCACCTTTCAGTTCTCCTGGATAATCCAAGATCTGGAAAACCCCACTTATTCTCTCTCTCTCTCTGTTTTTTTTAAGACAAGGTCTCTTTTTGTGGTTCAGACTAGCCCTGAGCTCGCTGTGTAGCCCAGGCCGGCCTCGAACTCACAACTCACAGCAATCCTCCTGCCTCTGTGTCCCAAGTGCTGGGATTACAGGTGTGAGCCACCATGCTTGGCTGCAGTTCTTTTCACCTACACAATTGTGACTTTGTACATGGTCATTAATTCGGAGCAGGTGTGTGGTACTAAATCTCACTCCAACTTTCGGCAGATGGAATCGTCAGGTGCTTTTGAGCAGGCTTCCTCGGTGGTTCAGTCGGTACTAAAAATTGTATTTGAAACTGGCTCTTCTGAATCTCCAACCATTTTCACCACAATCTCAACAGGTAGTAACAGACACTGTGTTAAGCAACTAAAGATACAAAAGATACCAAACCTCTTGCCCTCAACTACTTCACAAAATATGCCTTTCCACTACTCACCCCCCACCTTTTTTGAGGCAAGGTCTCACTTTGTAGTTCAGACTAGCCCTTAGCTCACTTTGTAGCGCAGGTGAGCCTCGAACTCAGCAATCCTCCTGGTCCCAAGTGCTGGGAATTTATAGGCATGCACCACCATGCCCCGCACTAGGATCGAACTCAGGACTTTGCACTTGCTAGGCAGGTGGTGGAACCACTGAGCTAAGTCCTCGGTCCCACTATTTTATTGTGTTGGAAGTTTTCAGGGAGTGGAGCACACAAGGACAAGATTAGAGGCTGTAGTTCTCATTTAATTTGTTCTTATGTGAAATCAGTACCTCATGTAAAATTGTCAAGCACTCTAGCACTTTTTTTAGTGCCACTGGGGACTGAACCCTGGGCCTTTGCTTCCAGACACACACCCTTTTTGAGACAGGGTCTCAGTAAGTTCCCAGGCTAGGTTTGAACTTGCAATCCTGCCTCAGTCTTTTGAGAGTATTAGGATGCACCAACAGGTACACGCCACTATACCTGGCTTTTATCACTATTTTTGTAAAAAACTAAGATCTAGAATTACCCGAGACCACATTACATGTGGTCTTCTGGCTTTTCCAGCCAGAAGCAAAATTACAAGGCTTTCCTTCCAGTTTTGTTTATTTTGGTTTATCTGAGATAGGGTCTCACTCTGCAGTTGAGGCTGTCTTTAAATTCATTCTGAAGCCCAGGCTGGTCTCAAACTCACAGCAATCCTCCTCCCTCGCCCTCCCCAGCTCTGGGATTCCAGGTGTGAACCACCATGCTCAGCTGTTTTAATCAACACTTCTCATTTGCCTGCAGGTTATGGTTAGATTCTCACAGGTAATAGTCAACCTAAAGTTAAAGCAGAATGCTGAAAGTCCACCGAGCTAAGGAGACCGGGAATGACTTAACACGTGGGCAGTGGAGAGCAGGTGTAGTTACCAGAGAAGGAAGGAAGGATTATGCAGCCCCTCAATGCCGGCACGAATGATGAAATCAAATGCTGACGGCTAAGAATGTTTACTTTATTTTTTATTTTAGTTTTAAGAGGTACTTGGTAGCACCTGAAGCTGGTACTCTTGTAACGGTTTGGATCTGAAACCCGCCTCCATCTCGCCTCCCAGAGTGCTGAGATTACAGGCGTGCGTCACCCACCGCTGTGGGTGGAGATAAAAGCGTGAACCTAGGACCCTTTTGAGGGTCCGGGCTCGCCCAACACCCACCAACCTGTACCTAATCATCTCCCCGCTGCCTCTTGCTTCCTGCCTCCTGGTTTTCCTGCGCCCTCTTTCCTACCCGGAATGGATAATCGGAACTGACGGGAAGCGAATGAGGCACCCACAAGAGTCCGCCTTCTACCTTCAGACAGAAACCTTAGGGATCTAGAAAGCTAGGAACAGAGACTGTGTTGCACTCATCCGTGGCTAACACCAGAGCCATTACTTGCCATTGCGCCTGCGCGGGCTCGGGCCTGTACACGAGCGGGTGCGGGCCTTGAGCCCCGGCAGCGCAGAGATAGGCGGGACTTGGGTCGCTGTTCACCAATAGAAAAGAGGCAGTGGGGTCACATGTTTGTAAGGTATCCAATCATACTCTCGATATCCGGTAGTGATCACCGTAAGAATTAAAGATTGACGAATTGGGCATGCAGCATCACGTGATATGAAAAGGTAAATACAGCCACGTGTTTTATTTACTCCTCAGCTGAGAAAGATTACACAATACTGTGCTTTCGTGGAACAGCTATTTAATGAGCGTGTGTCTTGTGGCACCGTAAAGATACCAAGCTGCGGTGTAATTCTTTCTTTAATTACTTTCAATCCAGTTTGTTAATTCGTTCGAAACATCCTACACTCTAATAGAAATTCCTGGGTATAGTATTCTACTTCTTATAAAGAGCATCCCTCAGATGCTCATTAAAATTTTTGTTTTGTTTTTGGAATGGTTGGAGCCTTGTGCATACTAAGCAAGAGCTCTCTCTACCACTGAGCTACATCCCGAATCCCAACTTGTTACAGAAATTTATCTCCCAACCTGTAGGATAATGAATAAAAGTAGATTCACAGCCTAGCTGTATACTTTAACACTGGCATAACTTTTCTCTTGTTGTTTTGTTATCTAAAAAAAATAATAAGGGAGAGAATGAGCACCGTTTTCCTAAAAGCCCACCTTCCTTTAATCCGACCAAGAGCTTTCAGTGTCCTCCCATTGATGAAAAATGGTTTTACAATTCCATAAAGATCAAGTAGAGGTCTACCTGAATTCTGCATATACTTACACTCCTGTGTAGCACCTATGCGAAGAAAAAGAATGATCATTCAGCCTGTGCTTGCTTATTAAACTTGAGAACAGCCTCGTTCTTGCTTACGGGTGACTAACATTTCTCCTGGCACTCATTAGTCATTCATCCAGTGCCCCCTACATGCCAAGTGTACTTGGGCGGGGGGGGGGGGGTTCAGAGGTGATGAAGACCCTCTCTTCTGCCTCCAACAGTTTCACTAACTGATGACACTTCTCTAAACTATGATTTCTGTTACACAAACGAATGAGTAAGTTTTGGCAAATCAGTTCTATCCTTGAGTCAATTTCACTTGTAGGGCCAGGGATTTAGCCCAGTGGTTCCGGCGTCTGTCTTGCAAGCGCAAAGCCTCTTGTTCGATCCCTGGCAACCACATAACAATACTAGACGTGGAGACTCACCCCAGCAGCAACCAGTACCACATACCACAGTGCTGGACGTGGTGGCTCACGCCTGTAATCCCAGCACTCGGGAGGCAGAAGCAGGAGAATTGCTGTAATGTGAGTTTGAGGCTGAGCTCAGGGCCAGCCTGAACCACAAAGTGAGACCCTGTCTCAAAAAAAAAAAATTCATTTGTAAAGTGTGGTTGTACTAATACTTACAATGTGAGCTGGGCATCATGGTGTATGCTTGTGACCCCAGCCCTTGGGAGGCTGTGAGAAGATGATCATCCAGAGTTTCACGCCCATGTGGGCTACAAAGTGAGTTTAAGGCCAGCCTGAACTACATAGTGAGACACTGTCTCAAGAAAACAAAATGTAACCACATACTACAATGCCAGGTGTGGTGGTTGACACCTGTAATCCCAACATTCGGGAGGCAGAGGCAGGAGGATTGCTGTCAGTTCGAGGCTCACCTGGGCTATATAGTGAGCTCAGGGCCAGCCTGAACTACAAATGCAAGATGCTTTCTCAAAAAGAAAAAAAATAATAATACTTAAAACAGCAGAGGTGTTGGGGATAACTAAATAATTGTACAAAACACCATCTCAAGCATAGAATATAACATGTCAAGGTACTAGTTGGATGATCAGGGAAAAACAGCACAAACGGAATGGCAACAGGTACTACTCAGAAATCATTGTCTTGAGAACCACAGATACACTGTATTCTCTGTGTTTCCTACACTTCCTATGTGTACAATGAAAATGTTCAGTTCTTAGTTATGTGATAGTGGAATAGGATGAGGGGGAAATTTGGCCTTTGCTGCCTAACACATGCCCAGAAGTGGCTCATTCTGTCTTCAGCGGTTTGAAGCTACTGCTTGGTAGTCCCTACCGGCCTTTCTCTTCTTCTTCTTTTTTTTGTTTTGTTTTGTTGTCTTTTTAGGTTTTTTGAGACAGGGTCTCACTTTGTAGTTCAGGCTGGCCCTGAGCTCAGCCTCCAACTCACATCTCAGCAATCCTCCTGCCTCTGTCTCCCGAGTGCTGGGATTGCAGGTGTGAGCCACCACGCCCGGCACTGTGGTATGTGGTAATGATTGCTGCTGGGGTGAGTCTCCACGCCCAGTATTGTTATGTGGTTACCGGGGATCAAACCGGGGCCCTTGCACTTGCAAGACAGGCAAGTGCACCACTGGAACCACTGAGCTAAATCCCCGGCCTCCCTACTGGCCATTCTTATCTTCAGTTTTCTAGTTCAGTTTCATTCTCTGCTCCTCTGTTCTGATGAATTCTTTCTTTCTTTTTGGAGACAGAGTCTCACTATGTAGTTCAGGCTGGCCTTGAACTCATTCTATGGTCTGGAGTGGCCTTGAACTCACGGTGATCCTCCTGCTTCAACCTCCCAAGTCATGAGATTACTGTTGTGCACCACTGCACCTGGCGGATCTGAGCATTTAATGAGATGCTACCTGAAGAGCTCTTGGTGTGGAGTGGTATGCAGTAAGTAATCAGTGGAAGCTGCTACAGCTCATTGTATTTGATTACTACAATGTAAAAATTGGCTTGTAAGGTATGGGAAGGTCTTGGAAGGCTGGAGACAAGGTAAAGATTGTAGAAAAATGGTTTAACAGAATCTGAAACAGAATAAGAATGAAATCTGGCTTATTCTGCATTCAAGGTGTGCCTTCAGTAATCAATGTCACTGGGCTCTCAGTGATCCCTGGGCAAGTGACCTCTCCTTGTAGCCTCGATTTCAGAAATGTTTTACTTTTACTTTTTACCAGTATTGCAGGGCTGCCAGAGGAGCTAGAGATGCAGTCCTGGTGTAGGGTAAACAGCCAGTAGACAGTGGTTGATAATCATAGTTCAGATTTCAAGGTGCTCAATTCCTGGAAATGTCCCCTGAAGGCAAGTTCAACTTCTGATGTGGGGAGGAATGATATTCACAAAAGATATAATTGTGTGGGCCAAGGATTTATTAGCTCAGTGGTTCCGTCACCCGTCTTGCAAGTGCAAGGGCCTGGGTTCAATCCCCCAGTAACCACATACAGAGACTCACACCCAGCAGCAATCAGTACCACATACCACAGTGCCGGGCGTGGTGGCTCACGCCTATAATCCCAGCACTCGGGAGGCAGAGGCAGGAGGGTTGCTGTGATGTGAGTTTGAGGCTGAGCTCAGGGCCAGCCTGAACTACAAAGTGAGACCCTGTCAAAAAAAAAAAAAAAAGATCTAATTGTGCTCAGTAGACAGAGACACCACAGACGTACAGTCTTTCAGCAGAGTGCTTTATTCAGCAGGGTGCTTTATTGGGGCACACAGCATAAGGGGCAGGCCATGAGGCAGGTGGGGGGAGCTTCGCAGAGGATGCAGTGGTGTTAACAGTATTTCTTGGTGTCTAGGTTCTTGTGCTCCTTGTTGTACGGAGCCTTGGAGAAGCAGATGGCGGCTTCGCGGTCGCAGTTACAGATAAAGGCCTCGCATTCGTTGTTTTTGCCTAAAGAGGGTCAAGAGGAGCAGACTGAGCCGAAGTGGACCTCCTTTGTACAACTGGGGGCTGGAAGGATTAAATTGGTGGCCTGGTGACCCTCCGGATGGTGCAGATTGGTGTTGAGAGATTAAGCAAATGAAAATACACCAAGGTGCACAATTACGCTTGACCTCCTGATAAACATTGAACATTACCTTTGAGATTTATGCATACTAACAAAATATTCATTGCTGCTGGGCATCGTGGTGTACACTTGTAATCTCCGCTTTCCTCAGGCTGAGCAGGAAGATTCCAAATTCAAAAGAAGCCTGGGCAAGTTAGTGAGACTTTGTCTCAAAAATTTATTGAAAATATTGGCCGGGCTTGGCAACACATGCTTGTAATTCTTACACTCTGGGAGGCTGAAACAAGGAGAACTAGAAGTTTAAGCCCAGCCAGGGCAATGTAATGATTTTGTGAGATAAAAGAGGTGGGTATAGTTCTGCATGAAGGCCCTGGGTTCAATCCCCAATACTGGCTTCAGTCCTGAGTTCAATTCCCACTACCCCACCCCCCCAAAGTTGACTGTCGAATCTAGAATGTCCAGATAAAACAGGAAATCTGGAATCCTCAAATAAACACCAAATGTGGGGAGGGGTATTGGGGCTTGAACCCAGGGACTTCACAATGAGTTATATCCCCCATCCTTTATTTATTTGTTGGCTCATTACTCTGCAAAATGAGTTTTGCATAGAATATTTTTGGTGCTGGGGATTGAGCCCAAGATTTCATGCAAGCTAAGTACGCTATCTACACTGAGCTACTTCTGTGCCAGCAAGTGCAAAGAAAACTCAGTGCTGGCTTCACACAACAATGCTCTCTGCTGTCTCCTTAGAGACAAACCACCTTCCCAGAGGGAATTTTCACTGTTATTACAGGACTTACTGGCTAATGTGAGAGCCTTTAAATCAAATGAAAGTTCAAATACCAAGCTACTACTAATTAAAAGATATGATTTGCAGGGGAGTGACTGGCTTTGAGCCTCAGTTTCCTCATCTGTAAAATGGGAATAATAAACAGGCATGGTGGCACATGCTTATCATCCCAGCACTCAGAAGGATGAGCCAAGAGAATCACTGTGAGTTTAAGGCTAGCCTGGGATACATAGTGAGTTCAAGGCTGACATGAACTACATACTGAGCCTGTGTCAAAAAAAAATGGGAATAACAAAATCTGTCTTGTATGTTTAGCCTAATACTTGTCATGAGATAAGAGGTAAAAAAAAAAAAATGATATCCCCAAAAAAGAAAAAATATGATATCTCTTGACTCTTTTTATTACACAAGGATAGCATGGTAGGTAAGAGCAGAGGCTTTAGTCAAGCAGCGGTGCACATCTGTAATCCTAGTTAGGAAACTGAGTCAGAAGGATCAAGAGTTTGAGGCCAGCCTGCACAATTGAGTAAGACTCTCGTTCAAAATATTAAAAAGAACTGGGGGTGTAGCTCAGTAGTACAGCACATATCTAGGATGGACAAGCCCTGTGTTTTGATCCCGAGTAAAACACACACATGCGTGCATGTGCACACACACATGCACATACACATGCATACATGCGGAGGCTCTGGAGTTATACGCAGCTGTGTCCCAAAACTGAATAGCATTATTTGGGCAAGGTAGTGCATACTTATAATTCCAGAAGTCTGGGAGGCTGAGGCAGGAGGATCACAAGTTCAAGCCCAGCTGGGGTAATTTTGTGATTTAGGGAGACCCAGTCTCAAAATAAAAAAGAGCTGAGAATGTAGCTCAGAGTGCAGAGGGCTGGGGTTCCATCTTCATTATTGCACAAAAGGGAAAAAAAAGACCCTCTCTTAAAATGACCAACATCACTTACCATCAGGGTAACCCTGGGCAAACGGCTCAGCCTTCTGAGCCTCAGTTTTCTCATCTGTAAAATGGGGATGTACTAGCTCTGTCTTACAGGGTTATTGTGAGGATTAAAGGAGATACCACCCTACACCAAGACAAAGATCCATAATGATGTCCCCTAAGCTTCCAAGGGCCTCCCAGAACCTGTGGGTCAGGGAGAGGGCACACATACTGCTGCAGGTGATCTTGGTGCCGGAGCACGAGTAGGAGTAGGTATTGGTGTAAGGGTTGTCGACAAGGATTTTGCAGCTCTTCATCTTCTTGGCCTCAGTGTAGCAGTGGTCGTGGGTCTGACAGCACCTACACAGGGGAGAAAGTGGAGCAGGAGGTCCGTCCTTACTTACTCTCTCCCAGAAGCAGGTGCCAAGGACTTTGTTGAGGTGCTCCAGCCGGAATGTTTCTATGGCTTGAGAAACTGTAGTCCCTCTCATCATGTGTTTGGTGGAAGTAATTTTAACATGATGGTAAAATTATATACATTTTATTATATAATAAAATTATATATGCTGAAAATGAAAAGGTACTTTTTCCTTTGGAGACAAAGTCTCGTTCTGCGGTTCAGGCTGGCTTTGAACTCACTGTGCAACCCAGGGTGGCCTCGAACTGACTGTGTTCCTCTTGTCTCAGCCTCTTCTGGTTGGCTGAGATTCTGCAGCCACGTTTTGGTAAAGGATGGTTTTTGTGCGCTAGGACGCTTGGATTTTGGCTGCGATGGTGTGTATCGCCATAGCCTACCACTAGATGGCAGCATTGCCCGCTACTTTACATCTCGACCTTTAGATTTCCATCCACAATAGCTTCGGACGCAAGGTCTTCTTGGAACGTTTTTTTTTTTTTTTTTTAATATATTTTCGTATTACAAGAGATGAAACTATATTATCCTTGGAAAATGTGCACATCCCCTTTTTGTGCCTCAGGAGAGTATTGGCTCGTGTCCTGCCCCCAATCCAAGATGGACACTTCTGGTCCCCCTCCAGGTGCATGGCTCACCTGTCCAGTTCGTCCACCGGGGTGCCTGAGCCGCCCAAGCCACAGAAGCAGCCGTAGTTGTTGTATTCCAGGTAGGGACTGCTCCCCGGGATCGCGCACTTGATCATGTTGCGGAACTGCCACACAGCCCGGCGGCTGATCCTGTGTTGAGCAGCGCTCACTGTGAGAAAACGAGAGTTCAGCTCCGTCCCGGGGCTGCCCTGGCAGCGCCCCCAGGGGTTCACTGCCTGCTCCAGGCTTCCTGAACCCCTGCCAGATGTCGCCTCAGAAGTGTTGCATCCTGAACCTAATACTGTGATTAGGATTTTTCTCTCTTTTTTTTTAAGACAGGGTTTCGCTGGGCCAGGAAGTTAGCTCAGTGGTTCCTGCGCCTGTCTTGCAAGCGCAAGGGACCAGGTTCGATCCCCCGGTAACCACATACCATACTGGGCGTGGAGACTCACCCCCAGCAGCAACCAGTACCACATACCACAGTGCCGCGCGTGGTGGCTCCCGCCTGTAGTCGCAGCACTCGGGAGGCAGAGGCAGGAGGATTGCTGTGATGTGAGTTTGAGGCTGAGCTCAGGGCCAGCCTGAACCACAAAGCGAGACACTGTCTTGTTTTGTTTTGTTTTGTTTTGTTTCAGACAGGGTCTCACTTTGTAGTTCAGGCTGGCCTGAGCTCAGCCTCAAACTTAGCATCACAGCAATCCTCCTGCCTCTGCCTCCTGAGTGCTGGGACTACAGGCATATGCCACCACGCTCGGCACTGTGGTATGTGGTACTGGTTGCTGCTGGGGGTGAGTCTCCACATCCAGTATGGTATGTGGTTACCGAGGGATCAAACCCGGGACCTTGTGCTTGCAAGACAGGCACCAGAACCACTGAGCTAAATCCCCAGCCAAGTTTTTTTTCTCTTTAATGAAAGCTTCAAAAATCATTTTTAACTAGCATTGTTATTTTGGTTTGAGACAGGATTTTACTATGTAGTTTAGGCTGGCTGGCCTGGAACTCATGGCAATCCTCCTGCCTCAGCCTCCCGAGTGCTAGGATTATAAATGGGTGCCACCACTTCGGACCCCTGAATATATGGATATAAAATCCATATAAGATTTTTTTAAATTGGCAATTTAAATAATTTAAAATGTATGATTTAAGAATCATATGAATATTTTTCTTAAACTGAAGTTGAATATTATTATCACCCAAACTTCCAAGAAATGTCCACGGCCCTTGGAGTAAAACCCCAACTCCTCCCCCAACAACCCTGAGGTTTGGGCCTCTGCTACCTCTCCCGCTTCCCTCACACCACCTTTTCCCACCCACCTACCGCCGACTGGCCTGCAGCGCACCCTCTTCTCTGCCAAAAGGCCCACGCACCTGGGATACTTGTTATCTCACCTTTCAAAAGTCTGGAAAGTCTTGGCTTGCACAGCATCACCTTGGAGAGGCCCTCCCAGGTTACCTCAGCTAAATGGCTCCTTCACCTCCCCTGTTCTTTGTGCCCTCTCTAATATGAACCCCTCTATTTATTTAATCATGCTTTTGGCCAGGACAAGAGCCCCTCAGGACAGGCCCCCTGGGTTTTATCCCCCAGGGCCTTACATTGTGCCAAACACATACTGGACCCCATATCTATCTGTATCTACCTATGTATGTGATGAATTAAAGGAAGGGAATAGCCAGTAAGTGAATTAGAGAAAGTGCCTGGAGCTGGCCATGGTGGCACACATGTGAAATCCCGGCACTCTAGGAGGCTGAGGAAGGAGGGTTGAAAATCTGAGCCCAGCCTGGGCAATTTAGCAAGCCCCTGACTCAAAATAAAATGGGGCTGAAGAGGAAGTGAATGGTTCACCCCCCGGGAACACACACACCTGGCACATAACGCGCTCCACCGATTTCTGGTGCATGAACCATTCTGGAGCCCCACCCAAACCGAGTCCAAGGCATAGCACAGAGTCAGGGCAGCAGAGCTTTCCGTGCTAGTCTCATGCCCTGTGATGTGCTCTTCACGCCCAGCCCAGGGCAGCAGCCCACTGCTTTCCCCTAGGGCTGGTGCAACAGCGGCTGGCCCAAGGCCTTGCGGGAGGGAGGCGGAGCCTGTTCAGACACAAGTGACCCGACCGCCCATGTCCCCACTTGTCCCCTGAAGTGGAAACATGGCTCGGTTGTCTCTGAGTCCTGGGTTTTGAGTCACGGCCCAAAGGCCAAATTGACGTCCTTATTGGATTCGATGTCTGTGACTCGCTGTTGGGGAGCATTCTGCAATCCCGGAGCACAGGCCTCGGTGTGGGTGGACAGAGAAGAATAAATGAATCGACATGACACTCGCAGGCAACGGTAGGCTCTGGCCCATCACCATGCCAAGCCATGTGGCAGAGAAAGAATGGGGGTTTCTCTGAGCATGGGGATGCAGACAGGGAGGCCCTTGCAGGGGTGGCTGGAGTCCGGATCTGGAGCCTGGAAGGGTGCCGGCTGCTGGGCACTTGAGGGACTTGGAGGGGTCCTAACCGGGAGCTCTCAGACCGCACAGGGAGCCCCAGACTGAGACTCCAGCCTCAGTTGCCCTGTATGCGATGGTGGAGACCCCACTCAAGAGGAGGGGGACATCGTGGCCCGTGCAGAGGAGGAGGCACCCACCTGCGAGCAGAGCAGCCAGCACAAGGACTTTCATCGTGAGCGAGGGACGGAGCTGAAGGGACAAGTAGCCACTCCTTTCTTATAGTTAGGGCCCCGCACTTCCCAGATAAGGCTGTTTGCTTTCCTCTCAGCCCACTGTGGGCTGGCCTTGCTTCTGTTGTCTGATGGACTTACCTGCAAGGATTCCTGGAAACGGTGTCATGGATTTGTGGTCTGCCTTTTTTAAATGAAGAGATTATTTCTGGAGTTTGCAGATCTTGGGATCTTAATCCTCACCTCCACCCATCTGTACGCGGCCCAGCCTCAGGCAGGGAGCGGGCAGGAAGCCCTTGATCCTACAGGAAAACTGGGCAAGGGATCCAGGAAGGAGACGGTCTCGGCCCCTATGGATATCAATGAATGGTTTCATCAACCAGCACTTTATGGATGAAGAAACAGGTTCAGAGAGGTAAAGTAACTTGCCCCAGGTCACACAGCTAGCAAATGGCAAAGCAGGGTCTTGGGCTGAGGTCTGGCTCATTCTAAGGCATACAAATTTGATTTTTTCCCCCCACCATTCCAGTGTCATTTTCTTTCTCCACACTCCAGTATGTGGTTTTTGTTATTGTTGTTTTTGTGGGTTTTTTGTTTGTTTGGGTCTTTTTTTTTTTTTCTTTTTTGGCACTCCTAGGGATCGAACTCATGATCTTGTGCTTGCAAGGCAGACAGCAGCATCATTGAGCTAAATCCCTGGTCCCAGTGTGGGTTTGTGAGAAATCCCTGGGCTGTAGAGTTGCAAAGTCTTGGGTCTGACCTGCAGAAAGAGAACTTGGCAAGACCCTATCTCAAAATAAATAAATAAAAAGCTGAGCATGGTGACATATGCCTGTACTCCCAGGACTCGGAAGACTGAGGCAGGAGGATCCCGTGAGTTCCAGACTGGGATACATAGTGAGTTCAAGCCCAGACTGAACTACATAGCAGAGACTCTGTCTCAAAACAAACAAAATCCCCAATAAATAAATAAATAAACAGACTAAAAAAAGGGATACATTTGTAGCTTAGTGTGAAGGCCCTGGATTTTTTCCCAAGTTATAATTTTAAAAAGTTTTAGAACTGTCCTATTAAGTGTCTGTATGATATTTTTGGTGCTATTCACATAATATAAAGATAATCACTTGTTTTTGCAGTACGAAAGTTGAACCCGGGGCATTTACTGAGCTGTATCCTCAGTCCTTTTTATTTTTATTTTACTTCTTTAAATTTTGAGGCACAGTCTGGCTAAGTTGCCCAGACTGAGCTCAAACTTGCGGTCCTCCTGCCTCAGCCTCCCTGAACGCTGAGATCACAGATGGAGACCAGCACATCCGGTTTAACATTAACCACCTCAAGTGGACAATTCAGTGGCATTTGGTACATTCTCAGCATTGCACAATCAGCGCCACTGTCTGGCTCCAGAGCATTTCCAGAGCCCCAAGAGGAAGGTTTGCTGCTAGCACTCACTCTTTCTGCCCCTGGCGACTGCTAGTCTACTGCAGTGGACCCTTTACTCACAAAACTAGATCGGTTCCCAAGAGCTGATTGTAACTCAAGCTGACTCTCAGTCAGTCCGGTGGAGATCTGGATGTTTACCTGAGTACACGCTATGCGTAATAAGAGGTGGATGAATCTTCCGTTAACCTAATTAACCCAAATTGGTGGTATGTCAAGTCGGTCGTAACTTGAGGGTCCATTGTATTTATCTCTTCAGGCCTCTCCATTGTGGACGGTCTACAGCAGGTGGAGTGGTCCTCTTGGCTCCCTGGGCTCCTCGGGCGGTGGCGGTTTCTCAGATTCCTCTTCCTGACCAGCTTGCTGGGTCTGAGCAGTACTGCGCAGGCGCATCCTCGGCTGGCGTCTTCAACTCTGCTGAGGCCTTGTTCATAGTTAGAAAGTTTCAGGTTTAGGGGAGGAAAAGCGTGGAGGTAAAGTGCTGTGTTGAGCATGTGGCCAAGTTTTAATTAATCATTTATCTTATCTTATTTTTACTTAATCGTTTCTTTTGCAGGGGTGCACCTTAGCGTCTTCCTGCTGTGGAGTTGAGGTCTCAGCATTGGATGCAGATGTGAAGCCTGCGTTCATCTCCGCCCGGGACAGGCATGAGTCACCACAAAAGCAATGGGTCAAGTCTAACAGGGTTCTTGTTTTGTTTTTGTACTGGGTTCCCCAGCTTTTAAATTTATTTATTTATTTATTTATT
>PVIR01011925.1:0-46016 GCA_004026965.1 Petromus typicus | reverse complement strand
TTAATCTAAGGAATTTACAGTCTCCGGACACCAGTATTCACCCCTCTGGCTCTGGAGATTCTGTTCCCTTGAATGAAGATGCAAATGTGAAGAGAAGAGTAGACAGTCACCTTGAAGTGAAGATGCTCCGAGAAGGACAGAGCTGGTCTCAGGATGTTCTTATATGACTCCCACACTGAGCAGCTCCTTACCACAGGCATCAAGCCTTCACGGGTCTCTCTGTCCAGTTCTCAGGGATGCTCCACAACAACATGCCAACCTCGAAGGCTCCATGTGACCCCTCAGTGAATGGATGAGCAGTCAGGGCCATCCGGAGCTCAGCACGTCTGGATTCCAGGACACAGAGAAGAGCAATAGCAAGATGTCTGCTCCCACTGAGACAAGTAAGGACTACGGAAGCCCTGAGCAGGAGATGAGGAAGAAGTATCTGCAGGAGCAGGACCAGCCCTCTTATGCCTGTAGATGAGCTGTTCTGCAGGGACGCGGACACCCCTGGAGTGAGTCCTCACCACACCTACTAGTGAAGGGCCATGCTGGATGAAGGAAAAGACGAAGCACTCTCTGCAGGATCTTAACCCAATGAAAACCACAAAAGGTTCCTTCAGTTTAAATGGGCAGAGAGTGAAAGGAGAAAACCTGTGGGTAGGCGTTTCTGCTACCACAGTGCTTTCCAGCCAAGACAAGAGGACAACGGTGAGAGACACAACCTGTGCTCACCACACCAGGCCCAAGGACCACAGCCATCCTATCAGGAGAATGTGGATGACACAAGACAGAAAAAGACATCAGGCCTTGCAGTGCAGGAAGCCAGCACCCTCCTCCGGGCCCACCTGTCCTTGGCCAGCAGGCCCTGGTGCCTCAAATTACCTTTGGCATCACCCTACAAGCACTCTCAAAAAAGTTGTCCTTTCCCAAGTACCGCAGAAGCTTTCTCACGCCTTTTAAGAAAAAATTTCTTTCAGAAGAAATGAATTAAAATAAGAATTGCTTTGTCTCAGATGAGCACATTGTTATTGCGCTAATGGCATCTTCCTATCAAAATGCCCATTGTTTCTTAATAAATGTGTTTTTTTAAAAAAGTCTGAGTTAGTAGCTTCTGTGTCCTGCTTGGGTGTAAGAATGGATCAGCATTGCTCTTCTTCATATGAGCTTTGAGAAGGCATGGACTTGTGGGCAAGTGATAGAGGCACTGGGGTCCCACTCTCACAGTTCTGGCACTGCACCTTAAGCCATCAGTGTGTGTCACCTCTGAAACTATAATTGTTGGACTTGTCGGAAGAACCATCCGTCCAAAGATCCCTAAGAAGGGTATGGCTCACCCTGTGGTTCCCCTGCCTCCCTACTGCCTTCAGTTATGTGCAGCTCTGGGGACGGCTGCACAGAGGAATCATCAGTGCCAGTAGTTTCACATGTCACCATGTGAGCAGTGGAGTGTTGCTTGGCTAGAGTGAAGTTCCTGGTTCACATACGGTGCAGTATTGCCACCTTGGAGTTTTTCGTTGCCGTTAGCAACCCTTGCCCTGGAAGCCCCTGCTGTGCTGGGTTTAGATTGCAAGGGGATGGGGCTTGAAGCCCATTTTACGTCAGTCTCTGTGACATGGCAGTGTCACCCTCCTATTTGCTTCCTGTGCGCTACAATGCAGCAGTTGAGGGTGGATCCTGTAGGTAGGTGTTCTCGTGGGTGGATTGGCAGGAACTGCAGGACAGGTGTTGAAGACTGTCATCCTTGCCTGAGTTATCTAGCATCCATTCAGGGCAGCATTGTGTATATAGGAGGCATCTAAACATAACAGTATGTTGAACCCAGGGTGAAATGTAGCAGAATAATTCCATAACTTTTTGCCAAAGAAGGCTGATAAGTGACATGTGAGTTCCACAAAAGATGCTGTCCTTTGGAAGCTCCTGCTCACTCAGTTCTGCCAACCTGGAGGAACGAGACATCACAGGATGAGCTGCTCACCATCTCATCTCTTAGCTTTCTCCTTTGTGGCTCCCAGATGACAGATCTGTAGAAGCCCATTTAGCTCTGACCTAGGACCAAGAGGTAGCACAGCCTTCAAGCCAGAAGATTAACTTCCCAGTAGTATATTTAATTAGTCTACATGTTACCATAGCTTGAATTCCAGAAAGAACCAAATAAAACATGAACAAACCAGTGCTGGGTGAAGCATGCATGTAAATTCCAGCTGGTGACATGTAACATGTATGTGGTCAGAACATTTTTCCTGGAGTGGTCAGGATTTAATACAGCCGCAGTGCTGGCCTGGACAGAAGATAGGTTTCTAGATGAAGTCCTGCCTGAATCTGTGTAAACTGCACCTTAAACCGTCAGTGTGTGTCACCTCAGAAACCACAGAATCATTGGATTTGTTGGATGGACTATTTGTACAAAGATCCCACTGTAGGATCTGGCTCACCCTGTGGGTCCCCTGCTTTCCTATTGGCTTCTGGCTTAACTGCATCAGAAAAAAGAATGAGGCAGGTTTGGCCACAGGAATAGGATGAAGCCATGGGTGGCCAACACTGAGCCTCTTCCTGCTCACTGTAAAGGTCTCCCCTTCCCAGAATCCATTCACCTTGGAAAGCAAGCGCCCTGAAGCAGGGCAACCACAGATGAGTTCATCAGTGCTGGTCAGTGAATGTTCAGGTGGCTTCACGGTAGCAGAGTGAGGAAGAGGAGAGCCGCTTACCTCATGGTAGGTAGGAAGCAGAAAGGGTGACTGAGCCTGAGAAATGAGTACCCTTCCACATCTGAGAAACGATGTACCACTTCCTGCAACTCTGCCCCAACTCCTGTTGCTCACTCCACTATGTGCTCCGCAATGGATTAACTTATTGCTGAGGTTTGTGCCCTCATAACCTAATCACCTGTCTAGGCATCTCTTCATCATAGTTTTAGCAAAACTAAGTCATGATGGGAGCTAGGTTATCCCATGATGTGCCTAAAAGATGGACCAAACTCCAGTGGCAACAATGTGTACTCAGGTGGAGATTCCCACAACAGAATGTGTCACTGAGGCAGATGATACAAGCAGGGTCCCTCTCTCCACTTCTGACAGGCACCTAGAGTAGAGACCACGTGGTTTCCCAACATGTGACTAAAGCCCCTACAGACCTGTCACGTGGTTTCCCAATATGTGACTAAAGCCCCTACAGACCTGTCACGATGGTGGCTTACCTGTAGACCATTTCAGCCTTTAGTGTGGTCCCAGAAACAAGAGCAGAGGAAGGAACCAAACTGGACTGGAGATTTAGCTCAGTGGTGCAGCATCTGACTTGGAAGCCAAAGGTCTGGAGTTCAAACCCTGGTACTGAGGAAAAAAAAAAAAAGAAAGAAAAAAGAAAAGAAAAGAAAGAAAGAAATTTGAACCAGAGAAACAGGTTCTCAGGAATAGGGTGGGGATGCTGGAGGTTGAACCTAAAAGTACAGAGGGTATAAATTCCACAGAGGACAGTGCTGCTGGATAAGTCTAAGTAAAACTGAGTAAGTCTGAATGTTTCCTGTTGGCACTACTCTTGTCCTCCATGAGAAGCAGTAATGTCAGAGACAGGGACCCCTTCCCAACGGGATATCCATAGGGATCCACACTGATGAAATCAGAGTGCTGTCCACAGAGGCCTGACAAATGCACTGAGGGGCCCGGAGTACTCGAGATTCCCTTATAGAGAGCTCTTCAGATGTATCCACACTCACTGACCGCACTGAGAGACCTGCAGGGACTGAATAGGCCCTGGAGAAATGTGCCTTAAGATATACATGTACAGGTGTGAGACCTGGGTGGCCCTGCCTGTAAGACCTGATTGCAGCACCTGTGGGACTTGAATGTCAGTGACTTCAAGGGTCTGGTGCATGAAGGGCAGCTATGTGGGAGGGCCACTCTGAGTGCAAGGACAGCGTAGGAATCCAGACCCTGAGTGGCAGAAACAGCCAGGGCCAGACATTAGTGGAGCAGAGAGAACGATTAGCTCTGAGCTCAAGGAAGATCACATGTTGGTGAGCAGCGGAGAAAGGGCCTCCACAGGCTTGTTGAGAACTGAATCCCACCAGGAGACCAAAGAGAGTCACTGGAATAAAGGTGCAGCAGATCACAACAGTTGGTGGGGTCAGCACCTCCTTCTGAGCCCAGACTCATTACAGAGGAAAGAAGGCTCAACCTGCAGTGGAACTGTGGAGTTCAAACCTTCAGGAAGTCAGGGAGCTCAATTCCAGCTTCACGGAGATTAATCAGCATCAATGCCTACACTGTCTACCAATGACAGAAGAAACATGCCTTGAAGGGGACTTTCTTTTCTTATTATTTTTCTTCTTTTCTCTACTTTCTTGACTTTTCGTCCCATTTTGTTTTTTCTTGCTTGTTACATTTATAGGAGTATAATACAGTTTCTAGTTTTCTTCCTGGTGTAGGTTTGTTCTATCCGTGTTCTTACTCCTTCCTTCTCTCTTTTCCTCCTGTCTTTACCACTTCCCAATGTTTGTGTGATCTTCCTGTGCCCTCTCACCTTACTCTAACCTTGGCTTCTCTTTCTGTTTCCCTATCCCCATCCCCATCCCCAGATGCCTCTTAAATCTTCTTCCTGGAAGGTAAATTTGCTATGTTGAAGAGTTTATACTGCAAACATATTTCTGGGTTGTTCTAGATTTTTTTTTAGGTTATTTGAGACAGGGTCTCACTTTGTGGTTCAGGCTGGCCCTGAACTCAGCCTCCAGCTCACATCACAGCAATCTTCCTGCCTCTGCCTCCCGAGTGCTGGGATTACAGGCGTGAGCCACCACGCCCGGCACTGTGGTATGTGGTACTGGTTGCTGCTGGGTGTGAGTATCCACACCCAGTATGGTATGTGGTTACCGGGGATCGAATCCGGGTCCTTGCACTTGCAAGACAGGCACCGCAACCACTAAGCTAACTCCCCAGCCCTAGATTTTGTTATATAACCACAAATCTAGTTGATATAGTTAAAGCTGGCAAATTAATAGTTACCACAGTCTGTCATATTCTAGGCTGCCTTTGATACTACTATTAATGCTGACTTTATTCCTTTAGCCAGGGTTAATAATTGTTATAATTAGTTATTTGTCCAGGTATATCAAGACTGAGATTGTCTGATAGTAATTAAATAATACTATAGGACAGTGCCAAAAGCTAGGGGCCAGGCCAAGGATGCAACAACTTCTCATCCCAAATAAACTGAAGAGATAGGATCTTGCAACAGACTCAAAACATAAAAGTCAGTTATACTTGGAAGACACCTCTGAGACGTAATCATTTCCTAAGGGTTCTAAATACTCTCAGTAAAGATACTCACCAAGGCAATATACAAGTATCAGTCCAGGAAGCAACCCAAAAACATCAACCAGAAGAAAAAGAGAAATGAGAAGACACTTAAGCAAGATGCAAATTCAGACTTTATCTAGGGGACAAAGAGGTGGAAAACTCTAAAAGTCAATCACCTGAACTTGTAACAATGGAAGAAAACAGATGGCAGAGCCTCTGCAAAATATCAAATCAGATATAATTTCTCAGATAACAATAGAGATGGTGGCCATAGTGACATGATTAGTAACTGCAGAGCAAATATATATTTTAAAACAGAGGAGCTGAAGAAAACAATGGAAACCATGAGTACCCAGCATAGGAAATAAATGGAATATATGAAAGACATCTAAGCAGACATCTGAGAAATTAAAAATTCCATTGGAAGTTTCTGCAGCAGAATAAGTGAGTATGAGGACACAATTTCAGATATAGAAGACAGAATGGTGTTAGTGAATATGAAAGGTTTCTTTAAAATATTAAGGGAACATGAGAAATCAATCCAATAGCCATGAGATGATACAAAAGAGAATAACTTAACATTGGATGGAGTGAACGAAGGAGTAGGAGACAGAACAAAGGACATAAATAAACTATTTACAGTAGTAATTGCAGGAAACTTACCAGAGAAAAAGAATTTAAACCCAGGTTCATCCCCAGTAACCATATATAACAATGCTGGGCATGGAGACTCACACCCACCAGCAATCAGCACCACATACCACAGTGCTGGGTGTGGTGACTTATGCCTATAATCCCAGCACTTGGGAGGCAGAGGCAGGAGGATTTCTGTGAGTTCGAGACTGAGCTCAAGGCCAGCCCCAACTACAAAAGTGAGACCCTGTCTCAAAAAAAGAAAAAGAAAAGAGAAAAGAATTTGACATACAGATATTTAAGGGATACAGAATTACAGAATTCCAATCAGCCATGACCAAAAAAATCTACAGGTAAGTATATACTAGTTAAGATTCCAGAAATCCAATACAAGAAGAACATATTAAAAGTAGTCAGAGGAAAGACTGACTTACATACAAAGGAAATGCCTATCAGAACCACAGGAGACTTCTTAACACAAATCTCTAACTCAAGGAGAGCCTGATGTGAAATATTTCAAGTTCTAAAAGAAAAAACCTCCAACCCAGAGTGATGCATCCTGCAAAACTACTTTTCAAAATTGATGGAGAAATAAGACACTGCATGACAAAGTACACCTGAGAAACTTCATGAATAAAAACCAACTCTCCAGAATATTTTGAACAATGTCTTAGGAAAACATAACTTTGTGAAGCTTAAGAGAATGAAACCAAGATCAGGTAAGGCAAAAAATTAAATGAAAAGGGAGAAAAATTTAAAAAAATATATAAAAGAGCCAACAATAAGAAACTATCATGACAAGGATAAGTTAATACATAATAACTATAACCATCAATGTTAATAGTCTCAATTCACTAATTAAAAGAAATTGGCTGAGACAGTAGCACATGGACTGGAGCCTGCCTGCCTCCACACCAATTGCAGGGACATGTATAGGTGCGGAGCTGAGCCCACCAGAACCTCAGGCAGTGCCATTACAGCGGTGCATGTGTCAAAGCTTGTATGCCTCCACGCCGACTGCAGGAGCATGCCCAGGGACACTGTATAGGTGTGCAGTGGAGCCTGCCAGAACCTCAGGCAGCGCCATTATGGCGATGCTCAAACTGGAGCCTTCCTGCCTCCATGCTGACTGCAGGAGCACATTCAAGGACATTCCAGGTAAAGGGTATACAGTGGAGTGTGCTGGTACCTCAGATCAGGCCACTACAGTGGCCCACAGGGCTGGGGCCTGCCTGCCTCCATGGGGACTACAGAAGCGCATCAAGGACACTGTACAGGTGTCCCATGCTTTTCAATCAAGGTGATCTGATCATGCTGTCTGAGTGCCTTACATGCCAGAACTAGGGTTGTTTAGGTCCCATTACAGACTCAAGAAGAACAATCCAGGAAACACTGATACCTTAAGGGTCTTAAATATTAGGAAGAAAAAGACTTGCAATAAACATCACCAGACAAGAGGGCAAGTATAAAGCCAAAAACAATAGCAACAACAAAAACTTGGAGATGAGGAAACATTCAAAGTCTCAGATGCAAAGAGCCTCACCCCAAGGTAACATGGGAGAACGGAAATGGAGAAGTCTGAAGCTCAATCACCAGGGTTCTCTGAAATGGTAACCAAAGCAGATCTAATACAATGGAAATCAGAACTGATCTCTGATATGAAAATGGAGATACCGTACACAGTTAACACTATGATTAATAAAGCTAATGGGGAAATCAGGGAGTTGACAGAATTGGAGATAGCAAAAGCAATAGAACCTTTTAAATACCTGCAAGTAGAGGTTTAGGAAATCAAGAAAGAAAGCAAAAGTTTGTGCAATAGAATGAATATGGCAGAAGACCAAATTTCAGACCTAGCAGACAGGATCTCAGCCAATGGAAAAGAAAGGCATGAATTATGGAAAATGGCAAGGGATAATGAGAAATCAATCCAAAAACTCCTATATGATTCAAAGAATAACCTAAGATTGACTGGAGTCACTGAGGAAGCAGAAGACAATACAAAAGACATAAAAACAACAACAACAACAAAAAACAACAACAACAACAAAAACTGTTCACAGAGATAATGGCAGAAAACTTCACAGGAAAAGGAAAAGATTTGGACATACAAATATATGAAGCATACAGAACTCCACATGGCAGTGACATGAAAAAATTTATACCTAGGCATATAATTATAAAGTTTCCAGATAACCAAAAAAAAAAAAAAAAAAAGAAATGAAATATTTGAAAGCAGCCAGAGAAAACGAAACAATTACATACCAAGGGAAGCCCATCAGGATCACAGCAGACTTTTCAACCCAAACACTCAATGCAAGAAGAGCCTGGAGTGAAGTGTTTCAAGCCCTGAAGGAAAACAACTTCCAACCCAGACTGATGTATCCTGCAAAACTGTCCTTCAAAATTGATGGGGGAAATAAGATATTTCCATGACAAAGAACACCTGCAAAACTTCACAAATACAAAACTGGCACTCCAAAACATTCTAAAGAATATCTTGGAGAAAAATAAGGAAATTTACAAACCCATGTGACCCAACAGAGTCAACCCATGGGGCCAAACAAGAAACTGATAGGAAAAGGGAGAATGAAGAATAACAGAGCCAAGAACAAGAAAACATACAGAACTAAATTTGCCTATGTCAGTCATAACCATTAATGTCAATGGACTCAATCCACCATTTAAGAGACACAGACTGGCAGAATGGATCAAGAAGCAAGAATCTACAATCTGCTGCATACAAGAAAGACATCTAATTCAGAAAGAAAACAATAGGCTAAAAGTAAGGGGATGGAAAACTATTCCATGTGTCAGGAAACAGGAAAAAAAGCGGGAGTAGCCATATTATTTGCAGACAAAATAAATTTCAAGCCAAAACTTGTTGGGCGCTGTCTCTAACAATGCCATGGTTGTCTTCTCCTCTCCTTGTCAGCCCGCCTAGAAGTCTCCTCTGGGTGGGTGCTCAGGAAGTCTGCGCTTAAATGGATGCTGCCCAGTGCCTGTGAGGGAGAGAGGGGGTTAAACTGTTTCCTGGATCGGAGCCTAGTACTGTTTACCTCCCTCAAAACAATTGCTGCTTTTTGCAGAAAAACAACGTAAAGCAGTCTCTGTACTGTGACCTTAGAAGCAGACATACAAAGATAGCCACCTGTTCTTTTAACCTTGAAGTAGGCAAGTCAAGAAAGCAGCTATTCATTAAGTAGATAATAGAGAGCTAGGAATAACTTGGAAAAAATGATTAAAGAATGATGTATTGACTACTGTATGTAACTACATTGATTCTTTTTTAAAACTTTAGTACACGTAAGTAAAACTAACCAGCATGTAAGCACTGCCTAAAAGATGTATAAAAAGAGGCTGAGAAATAAACACGGCACTTGTTCAGTATTGACTGAAAAGTCCTCCCGATCTTTAATTTTTCTATCTCGTGTCTTTCTTATCTCTCAGTCCTCACCCCTTGGCCTTGCAACCCCGTTGTTTTGCCAGGCAGATCCTGGCAAAAACTGATAAAGAGAGAATGAAGGACATTATCTTTTAGTACAGGGAAAAATCCAAGAGAAAGAAATAATCTTAAATATCTATGCACCAAATTCTAACGCATTCAAGTATATAAAACAAACATTAATAGATGTGAAAAACCAGATAAACACCAATGCAATAATAGTAGGGGACTTCAATACCCCACTGTCACAAAAAGACAGATCGACTAGACAGAAAATCAATAAGGAAATATTTGAGCTAAACCAAACTCTTCAACAAATGGACTTAATAGATGTCTATAGAGTATTTCACCCCACAAAGTCAGAATTTACATTCTTCTCAGCTGTCATGGATCATTCTTCAAAACAGACCACGGGCTAGTTCATAGAACAGGTTTAAGTAAATGCAAAGGAACTGAATTTTTCCCTGTATACTGTCAGACTACAGTGCCTTGAAATTGGAGCTGAGTAGCAAAAGAAAGATCAGCACCCTCACAAGCACATGGAAACTGAACAACCAATGGGTCACAGAAGCAATTAAAGAAGTAATTAAACAGTTCTTATAACTAAACAATAACCCCAATACAAAATATAGAAATTTATGGACACAATGAAAGCAGTTCTATGAGGAAAACTCATGGCAGTGAATGTCTACATTTGGAAAACAGAGCAAGTTCAAATAAACAATCTAATGCTAAACCTCAAGCAACTAAAAGCAGAGAAGCAAGACAAACCCAAAGCTCATACTAGGCAAGAAATTATAAAGATCAGAAATTAATGCAATGGAGACTAAGAGAACGATAAAAAAAATTAATGAATTGAAGAGTTGGTTCTTTGAAAGGATAAACAAAATTAACAGAACCTTAGCCAACACTATCAAACAAAGGAAGGAAAAGGATTATATCTATGCTACTAGAACAAAAAGGGGGAAATTACCACTGACCCAGAGGAAGTCCAGAGGATAATAAACACCTACTTTGAAAATCTGTACTACATAAATGGAAAACAGAAGAAATAGATAGATTTGTAGGCACATATGAACTTCCAAAGCTGAATAAAGAAGATATAGAAATATTAAACACCCCAATATCAAACTGAAATTGAAAATGTAATAAAAAAAACCTTCCAACAAAGAAAAGTCCTGGTCCTGGTGGCTTTAATGCTGAACTCTACAAAACTTTTAAAGAAGAGTTAGTGCCACTACTTCTCAAACTCTTTAATGAAATTAAAAGGGAAGCAGTATTCCCAAATTCATTTCTGGAAGCAACCATTACCCTGATTCCAAAAGCAGAGAAAGATTCAACCAAAAAAGAGAACTACAGGCCAATCTCCCTAATGAGCACTGATGTAAAAATACTCAGTAAGATATTGGCAAACAGAATACAGGGACTCATCAAAAAGATCATATACTTTGACCAAGTTGGATTCATCCTAAGGATGCAAGGTTGGTTCAACATATGTAAATCAATAAATGTAATACACTATATAAACAGACTCAAGGACAAAAATCAAATGGATATCTCCATTAATGCAGAAAAAATATCTTAGAAAATACAACACTCATTCATGATCAAAACCCTACAGAGAATTGGAATAGATGGACTCTATCTCAAATTAATAAAAGCTATTAATGAGAAACCATCAGCCAGCATAATACTAAATAGTCAAAAACTGAAACTTCACACTACGATCAGGAACAAGACAAGGATTCCATTCTCATCACTTATGTTCAATAAAGCCCTGGAAACATTAGCCATTGCAATTAGGAAGAGAAAGAAATAAAAGGAATAAAGATAGGAAAAGAAGAAGTTAAATTGTCACTATTTGCTGATGACATGACACTCTATACAGAGGATCTTAAAAACTCAACCAAAAAACTGCTAATCACCAAATTTAGTAGGGTAGCTGGATAAAAGGTTGATGCTAAAAAATCAATAGCCTTTGTATACACAACAGACCCACTGAGATAGAAATTGGGAAGTCAATCCCTTTCACAATAGCATCCAAAAGAAAAGAAATATCTAGGAGTCAATCTAACAAAGGAGGTGAAAGACCTCTATTCTGAAAACTACAGCACACTGAAAAAGGAGATAGAAGAAGATATCAAAAAAAGGGAAAGACATACCTTGCTTCTGGGTAGGAAGAACCAGTATCATCAAAATGGCTATACTCCCACAAATACTATAGACTCAATGTAATCCTGATTGAAATCCCAACAGCATATTTCACAGATCTAGAGAAAAAAAATCTAAATATTCATCTAGAACCACAAAAGACCAAGAATAGTGAAAGCAATTCTAAGCAACTAGGACATGGTGGAGGGTATTACAATCCCAACCTGAAACTATACTTTAAAGCCACTGTGATAAAAACTGCATGGTACTGGCAAAGTAACAGACCTGAGGATCAGTGGAGTAAATTAGAAATCCAGAAACAATTCCAGATACTGAGTCACCTCATCTTTGACAAAGGAGCTAAAAATCCTCAATGGAGGAAAGATAGCCTCTATAACAAATGGTGCTGGAAAAACTGGACTTTAATTTGCCAAAGACTAAAGCTAGATCTCTTTTTCACCATATGCCAAGCTAAAATCAAAGTGGATTAGAGACCTAAATATTAAAACAGACACACTAAACCTGCTGCAAAACAGTTTAGGTAGAACTCTTGAAGACATTGGCTTACGGAAAGACTTCCTGAACAAAACCTCTATAGCATGAGAATTGGCAGAAGAAATCAACAAATGGGATCTCTTTCTATTAAAAAGCTTCCGTATAGCAAAGGAAACCACCAACAGAGCAAAAAGGCAACCAACAATATGGGATAGGATTTTTATCACCTGTTTCTCAGACAAAGGGCTACTACCTAGAATATATGAAGAGCTTAAGAAAATTAGCCCACCAAAATTTAAAGACCCAATTCAAAAATGGGCATCCAAAATGAACAGATATTTCTCAGAGGAAGAAGTAACAGCTTCTAAGAAGTATATGAAGAAATGCTCAACATCACTGGTCATTCGAGAGATGTAGATGAACACAACTTTGAGATTTCATCTCACTCCACAAAGAATGGCTGCTGTCTCAGAATTAGCCAGCAACAAATGTTGGTGAGGCTGTGGAGAAGAAGGAACCCTTCTCCACTGTTGGTGGGACTGTAGACTTGTACAACCTCCATGGAAATCAGTGTAGAGATTCCTCAAAAAGCTAGGATTGGAGGTCCCATTCGACCTGGCCTTTGCTCTGCAAGGTATATACACAAAAGAATTAAAAGATTCATATCACAGAATATATGTGCATCCATGTTTACAGCAGCTCAGTTTGTCATTGCTACATCTTGGAAACAACCAAAATGTCCGTCAACTGGAGAATGGATAAAGAAGATGTGGTTCTTTTATAGAATGGAGTATTACTATGCCATTAAAAATGATAAGATTGAGTCATTCATACTCAATTGCATGTACCTTCAAGACATCCTCATAAGTGGGGCCAAGGATTTAGCTCAGTGGTTCTGGCAGCTGTTTTGTAAGTGCAAGAGCCCGGGTTCGATTCCCCAGTCACCATATACCTACTGGGTGTGGAGACTCATGCCCACCAGCAATCAGAACCACATACCACAGTGCCGGGTCTAGTGGCTCATGCCTGTAATCCCAGCACTTGGGAGGCAGAGGCAGGAGGATTGTTGTGATGTAAATTTGAGGCTGAGCTCAGGGCCAGCCTGAACTACACAGCAAGACCCTGTCTCAAGGAAAAAAAAAAAAAAAAAGACATCCTCATAAGTGAAATAAATAGGTCACAGATGTATAAATGTCGTATGTTTTCTCTGATATGAGAAAATGAAGATGTAAATGAGTTCTAGTATATATAGTTGATACTGTGAAACAGAAAATATTTTTTAAAAAAGAGTGTAGGGGTAAATTATGAGGAGAAAAAGGATGTGATAGTAATAAAAAGGAAACAAAGCTTATGTATATAGAGGGTTGGTGGTTTCAGGGTGGATGGGGGAAGGGGCAAAATGAGAATCAAGTTGTGTCATATTCTGATACAAACTCTCAATGTTGAATGTGATAATGATGTGCATTCATAACGTACCAATAAAGGTTTGAATTAAAAAAAAAAGAAACTGGCTGACAGAATGGATCAAGAAGCAAGACTCAACAATATGCTACATACAAGAAACAAACTTAATTTAAAAAAGAAATTCATAGAACAGAATTTAAAGGATAGAAAACAATACTCCATGTGACAGGAACCCAGGAGAGGCAGGGGTATTCTGTTTGCAGAGAAAGTAGATTTCAAGCCAAGAATGAAAGAGAAATAAGGTCACTAGATCTTGACAAATAAGATCACCAGATCTCTTGAGAAAGACTTGACAGTCATAATTTTTTCTTTTTCCTTTTTTTTTTTAGGTTTTTTGAGACAGGGTCTCGCTTTGTAGTTCAGGCTGGCCCTGAACTCAGCCTCAAACTCATATCACAGCAATCCTCCTGCCTCTGCCTCCCAAGTGCTGGATTACAGGTGTGAGCCACCACGCCCGACACTGTGGTATGTGGTACTGACTGTGTAAAGTCAAAATCTAGGACAGGCTTCAAAAAGCAGCAGGCCTACAAACAAGATAAGGAGAGACTTCTCCGGGCAGTACAAGTGAAGTAATCCCTCCATAAACTTGAAGGACAGCGTACAGAGCCTATAAAATAGAGACCCCTCGCCTAAGCTAGTCCCTAAGATAGAGACACCTTGCCTAAACTAGCCAATGAAATAACAACACTTTGCTTAAGTTAGAGATGCAGGTATAAAAGTTGTAAAAATTTGTAATTCTGGGCCGCCCTTTCCGATGTGTTAAGACAGTCCCAGCGCTGGTACTCGAATAAATCTCTTGCTGTTGCATTGATATTTTGACTGCGCGTCTCTCTGGGGTGCGTCTCCCGGAGAGGCTCCATTCGAGCCTAACAATTGCTGCTGGGCATGAGTCTCCACGCCCAGTATTGTATGTGGTTACTGAGGATTGAACCCGGGTCCTTGAGATTGCAAGACAGGCGCCAGAACCACTGAGCTAAATCCCCGGCCCCGACAGTCATATATTTTTATGCACAAAATACTAATGCACCCAACTATATAAAACAAATATTACCAGACATGAAAAATCAAACAGGCACTAATATAATTGTAGTGGAGAACCACAATTCCCCATTGTCACAAATAAATAGATCAACTAGACAAAAACACAACACAGTTCTAAAACTGAACCCAACTTTTGAACAAGTGGACTTAATAGAGGCCTACAAAGTGTTCCATCCTACAAAATCCAAATATTCATTCATTTTGTTTTTTTTTTGAAACAGGGTCTCACTTTGCAGTTCAGACTGGACCTGAACTCTGTGTAGCCCAGGTTAGTCTCAAACTCTATCCTCTGGAAAATTAGTATCTACTAAATGGTAGCATGAGCTAATTAAATGATATACCTTATTTTGCTTATTAACATGCAGAAAAACCTTCAAATGGCACTATGTGTCATTCTAGAATATAGCAAAACCCTAATGTTCATCAAATACAGATGAAACTGCTGGGCTATTTAGAATGATTTACTTCTTTTTTTTTAAACAGGGTCTTGCTTTGTAGTTCAGGCTGGCCCTAAACTCACTATGTGGGCCAGCAAGTCTTGAATTCACATCAATCTTCTTGTCTCTGCCTCCCAAGTGCTGGGATTATAGTCACGAGCCACCACGTCCAGCACTGTGGTATGTACTACCAGGGATTAACACAGGACCTTGAACTTGCCAGGTAGACAACAGATCCACTGAGCTAAATCCCTGGCCCCTAGAGTGATTCATTTTTAAGGTCATTCCAAGAAATGCACATTTTCCAAGATACAAGCACTCAGGATACATTTTACACTCATTACATGCTGTCAAAATAGATAAAATAATGTTGAAATCTTAGAAAATAGTTTACTTATCTGGTGACTGACATCTACACTGTGTCAATTACAGTGCTTAAGAGTTGGCACTGAGCACCTACAATAGAAAATACAAACATTATCAGCACGTTATTGTAATAATAAAGGTCTCACTGTACACACATTTTGAAAACTGTGCAACTGCTGAGACTATATATTTTTCACTTTTTATAAAATACTCTGGCTGATATGGCAAAATCAAGATAAAAGTACAGATGTCGAGTTTGTATATTTCGTTAAGTAACCATCTTAGATTATCCTTTAAGATGACAGTGTTATGATCCTTACTCTAAAAGAGAAATGATTCACAGAGATATAGTGAAATTGGAAGACACTGTGTAAAAGGAAAGGGGAACTATGGAGAGGGACAGGGGAAAAGAAAGAAGGGAAAAGAAAAAAGAAACAAGGATAAAAAGAGCAAAATGGAAATGAACTGATGAGAGCATTCTGAGGGTGGTTCTATAGTTAAGAAAAAGCATTTTCACAAAGTTAAATATTGCATGATTTTTCTTATAAGAGAAACCTAAACAATTAATGACTAACAATTAAAAGGGACAGAAAAAGAAAGCAGGAGGTAGGGAGACTTCTGGAGACAAGGAAAAAAACAAGTGGTAGGTTAAAGAAATCAGAGAGGAGGG
Source organism: Petromus typicus (assembly GCA_004026965.1). Taxonomy (NCBI): domain Eukaryota; kingdom Metazoa; phylum Chordata; class Mammalia; order Rodentia; family Petromuridae; genus Petromus; species Petromus typicus. Next base: position 30,041 of record PVIR01011925.1, on the reverse strand, counting down.
TAATGAGGTTGTAATGAAATTGAAATTGATTAAGATATGTTAAGTGCGTGTGTCATCTTCTCAAAATAAACTTCTTCATCATGTAACATTAACGTGCTGATAAAATTTTAGAATGTTATCACTCTGGCAGTGATGTATTTGATAGAATCAGAGACTTTACTTTTTGGAAAAGTACCACCTTTGAAAGACTTTCTTATTCTGCTATTAGTTCATAAATAATAGAAAAGTCACACAATCCTTCTACTGTTCAATCAATAGTATTTAATAACCAGAACAACATAACTTTGCTCTATGGATGGCCCACATTTACATCTCAAATCGTGCAAAAGAGACTTTAAGATTACTAAACCATGTCTTTAAGTTCTGTAAAAAAAACCCAGGTCTTTAAATTCCACAATCGACACAGTGTAAATGTCAAAAAAACCATGTCTTCAAATTCCATAAAATAATGTAACCCTAAACTCCTGAGGATTTAGAAAATGTTTGTGTTGCTCAGAGGAAAACATAAGTACCTCACAGAAATCTACGTGCAAAGTTTTTTGGTTTAAGCTTTTTTGTTTGTTTTAACCAGTGCATCCAATATAGAAGATGTATTTATTTTTTATTTATTTATTTTTTTTGAGACAGGGTCTCGCTTTGTGGTTCAGGCTGGCCCTGAGCTCAGCCTCAAACTCACATTACAATCCTCCTGCCTCTGCCTCCCGAGTGCTGGGATTACAGGCGTGAGCCACCACGCCCGGCACTGTGGTATGTGGTACTGGTTGCTGCTGGGTGTGAGTCTCCACACCCAGTATTGTTATGTGGTTACCGGGGAATCAAACCAGGGCCCTTGCGCTTGCAAGACAAGCGCCGGAACCACTGAGCTAACTCCCCGGCCCAGAAGATGTATTTATATTTTTAAAAGGACCCGTAGGTCAGAATTTTCTATAGCTGCAGTAGGAAATGTAGCTTGTAAGGTGCTATAGTGACTCTCACCTGTCTTGGAATGGAGCGTGAGATGAAATAATAACACCATTTTCCAGAAGAAATGATAACATTCTGTTAAATTTTTTCTTTGTTTATTTATTTTAGACAAGGTCCCGATTTGTAGTTCAGGCTAACTCTGAGCTTACTATGTAGCCCAGGGCAGTCTCCAACTCACAGCAATCCTCCTTCTTCTGCTTCCCTGAGTGCTGGGGTTACAGGCATGAGCCACCATGCCCGGCATTGCGATATGTGGTACTGGGAGAAAGAACTCGGGGCCTTGGGCTTGCCAGGCAGATGCCAGAACCACTGAGCTAAATTCCTGGCCTTCTCTTAAATTCTTCTTGGTGAACAAGGAGACTCTGGGTAGCATGTAAATGTAGAGATGTTCTGCCTTGCAAGTAACTGTATATATTATAGACCAGTTAAATTGGAAGAGCTCCCACAAAGCCATCTGATGGAAGGCAGATCAAGACAGACACAATCGAGAGTCTGTTTCCATAGGCAGGTCACTGACTAACAGATTTGCATATAATTTAAGCAGGAATTAGGGTTAGCCAAAAGAAGCAGTAGGTGCTACTATAGGTAGGTAAGTTAGTTACGGCATCCTGTATGCGGTTAGACAGGGTGGCTCCCAAAAAGCCCAGAAGAAAAGAGAACTTCCCTGAAAGTCACCATTATCTAAGGAGAAAACTATGCCATCCATGTAGGATAAACAGAAGCGTGTAGGATAAACAGAAGCGACTGATATTCTAAGTAGGCCTCTGTCTCCCTGGGATAAACAGCAGTGCTAGATTTTTTTTTTTAAGGTGTTTTGAGACAGGGTCTCACTTTGTGGTTCAGGCAGGCCCTGCGCTCAGCCTCAAACTCACATCACAGCAATCCTCCTGCCTCTGCCTCCCGAGTGCTGGGATTACAGGCGTGAGCCACCACGCCCAGCACTGTGGTATGTGGTACTGGTTGCTGCTGGGAGTGAGTCTCCATACCCAGTATTGTTACGTGGTTACCGGGATCGAATCCAGGCCGTTCCGCTTGCAAGACAGGCGCCGGAACCACTGAGCTATATCCCTGGCCCAGCAGTGCTAGATATTCTAAGCAGGAACCAGTCTTCCATGGTGGAGGGCCAGGATCTTGACTCATTCCCTTCCAGAGCACTCCAGACTAAAAATTCTTTTTTTTTTTTTTAGGTTTTTTGAGACAGGGTCTCACTTTGTAGTTCAGGTTGGCCCAGAGCTCAGCCTCCAACTCACATCACAGCAATCCTCCTGCCTCTGCCTCCCGAGTGCTGGGATTACAGGCGTGAGCCACCACGCCCAGCACTGTGGTATGTGGTACTGGTTGCTGCTGGGCGTCAGTCTCCACACCCAGTATTGTAAGTGGTTACTGGGGAATCAAACCCAGGCCCTTGTGCTTGCAAGACAGGCGCCAGAACCACTGAGCAAACTCCCCAGCCCCCAGACTAAAAATTCTTGTAAGCTTCTTCTGTGACTTTATTTCTCCTTGGATCGCCATTTAATCAGTATTACCTAAGTAACTATACTTGTTCTAATCTTACTGGTTGATCATAGTTTTGTCTATTTTGTAATTTCTCATTGTACCTAAGTTACCTAAATGACTGTATTTGTGGTGTTACTGGTTGACTGGAATTTTGTCCCACCTTAAACCCACCTTACCTCATGGCTTTGCTCTGCAAGTCTCCTGAAAACTGAGGTGGGTGGCTCACTCATTTTTGAGTTCCCTTCTATCTCTTCCTCTCAGGCGGAAGCTTTCTTTCTCAATAAAGTTTTTCCTACTCTTAACCTCCATTGTTCCTAAAATTCATTCTTCAATTTTAGAGAACATAAACTCATGTTTCAGGTATCTAGCAGGTCAGGAGCTAGGTCTTGCTCCCTCGTATCATGCTGGGTAGTCTAACAATGAGATCTATTATTCTATTGATTTCCAAATTCTAGAATTATGTCTCCTGACAGAGTCAAAGGCTTCTCTCATTTTGCCCTTTCCTGGTGAGAAGGAAGAAAAAAGAGCAGTTACTGACAACAGAAAGTAGGCTTGGCAACCACAGCAAAGTCTCAAAAGCACAGGGATCCCTCTAATCTATGGTTTTTCTTTACATAGTTTCAGTTACTTGAGGTCAGTCATGGGCTGCAAATATACTACAGCGAAATAAACCACTGTGAGGGGAAGATATTATACTGGATATCACATGCAATTTATTGACTCATAAAGTACCAAAAAAGAAAAACAGGACGATGACTGGGTATGCCTTCAGACTTGAATATTGAAAAACACTAGGCACCAAGCCTCCTGAGTCAGAGACCCTTAGCATTCTTATCAGATGAGCAAGGGGGCAACACAGAAGATGCTCAATCAGAATGGGAGGCTGCAATGGGGAGAGTGGGGAGAGAGAGCAGGGTGCTGGGGAGTCTACTTGTGGTCCTCACTCACTCAGTTATGGGTTAGAGCTAATCTGGATCATGAAGGATGTTTTACACATGATGAAAATAAAAATTCGATCAAAAAAGAGAAAGTAAAAGGTACAAAACTGACAATGATGACCTTAGCAAATATTGAATACTGTGAATGTAAGAAAAATTCAGCTAATTCTTCAAGGATCAATTTTTTTGAAATATACAGAATGAAAAATCTGTACCTTTGCAAGCAGCGCATTTATTTTAGTCCAAGATGGAGGACTTTTGCCTTCAGCCTTAATCTTACTATTGTCTTCTAATCTTTTGATCCAGAGCAACAGAATCTAGTGTGGAAGAACAAACAACAAAGTGCCACAAGAACAATGACAGACAGGCAGGGGCATCTCGACTGCACAGAGTGAAAGCTACTGGGGAGATGCTGACAGGGGGGTGGTCAGTGGTGACAAGTCCACATGACTTGGTTCAGAAGGGGAGGAACATACATGAGTTAATACAAAGGGAACTCATCCTTGTGGCAATGCAGCTGGTTTTTTTCTTTGTTCCTAGTATCGGGGATCGAACTTGGACCCTTGTGTTTCTAAGGTAGGTGTGGTACCACTAGAGATAAATTTCTGGCCCTGGTTTATCTTAATATCAAGGAGTCAGGCACATTTGGGGTGTCAGGATCTAGGTTAATGCTCCACATATCACTCCAAGGCTTTATTTATAGTTCCCTAGTGAACAACTATGAGAAAATCAACTAGGGTGATTCTAGGGTAATCACAGCGGTTGTTTCTCAAAGTGCTTCAGTCATACCAAGCTACATCCTTCTCTTCTGCCTTGTTCCCTGAGCCTCTGAGAGAGACTGTAGGATATGTAGACAGCTTGCTCATTCTGCAAGGCTGTTCTTCCAGCTGATAAACAGAATCCACAGCAGAGTAGATACACATGCACAAAAAGAGACAGAACAGTTTTGCAAAGTGACTAACAGCCAGTATTTGCCACTTGTGGTTACAAGAACTCAGTGACCCCAACCCCCCAAAATAGAATCTGTTCCAAAAAAGTAGAATTAGATGAAGCATTATTTGGGGTTCCCATATGTGACTAAAGTATATGAAACCAGGGATATAAACACATTATATCTTGGAGAAGAACAAAGGTTCCATAGTAGAAACAGCAAAAGTCTACAGTTGTGGGTGGAAACATAATTCTTCTTCATGAGTGACTTCTCAAGCAAATCTTCATTGTCCATCAAGACAGTATCAGTGCATCGCTCCTGTTAAATCCATGGTAGCAGGAGCTGGGGCTCGTGCAATGGACCGTACCTTATAGTGGGCCGATAGGTATAAGGTCATGAGTGACTTATAAAACAGAGTGCAATGTGGCATGCCAGACCAGGAGGCCAGCTGTAGCCTCCAGCTGTAGCTAAAACATCTTTAGCCCACACAGGGAGTAGGCCATGACCTCAGGTCTACTGTGCAACAGAACAGGTAGTAAGTCAAGAGGGCCACTGTCTCTCACACTGCAACATGTACAGCTGAGTCATTCACAGGACAAATTACTTCAGACCTCATCAAATTGCCTCCTACTTTGATTTAATGCTGACGCTGTGACCCTGTCAGTATATAAAGTTGGATGCACAGTTTGTACACAGTTGGTCTCTGAGAAAGACAGAAATGTGATCCAACACTCTATCTAGCAGTACTAAACATGATAGTAGGATCCTAGAGGAAGTTTAAACACACACACACACGAAAAGAGAACCCAGAAATAGACCCACGTAATACATTGCACAGATGTAGAATAAGGAATAAAAGCTAAATAATAAATGAAGCAAAGATGTTTTTTGAGAAAGGGATATAGTGGTAACCGGATACTTTCACCATCAAGTGGGCCAATATACGTGAATTGAGAGGAAATAAAGGGAACAAAATAAGGAAGAGTATTTGTTTACATTTCTTATCTAGATGTCCCTCCCCCAAGCCACACACACTGGATCAGGGGGATGTGACACTGGATTGTGGGCATGTGCTACTGGATTAGTCCACAGATTGGTTTAGTGCAGTTCTGATGGGGGGGGTGGACTTACAAAAGTGGGAAGGCCGACCTTGTGTGTGGTGCATCAACACCAGGCTTGTAGCCTGGATGGAATACAGAGGGAAAACAGAAGAAAGTTTGCTGCCTCTCGTCTGCCATTCCTGAATTGTTTCTTAGCAGTGATGCCCCTCTGCCATCCTGCTCTGCCTTGGTGTCATCCAACTAGAGAATGAAACCTCTGAAAACTGCGAATTAAAATAAACCTTTCCTCCATTAACTTGTAGCGTTTGCTACATTGTCCCACCAAGGAGAAAGTCACTAAGAAAATACAGAAATAATGGCTGAAAACTTACACTTTTGAGCTAAAATAGCAATCTATGCATTTTACCTCTTAAAATAAAATCAGTCATATCCTAGTGCCTCATAAACTGTGGCAAATCAGAGACCCTTAAGAGCAGTAGAGACAAAGTACTCCTCATGTACAAGGGAACTGGAAGGCAATTAAGAACTGACGTCCCATCTGAAGCAGAGGGAAGAAGGCATCGTGTGTGGGTGGTACCCATAGCCAGAGCTTAAAGAAGAAATCAATTCTAAGTGTTTGTTTTTAAGACAGGGTTCAACAGTGTAGTTTGGGTTACCCTTGGGTTGAAACCTGACAGACGAGCAGGTGAGGTTGGAAAAGGGATGTGCAAGGCTCAGGCAGGTGGAGGATCTGGGCTGGCACCTCTCCCCACTCTCAGGACCCCTTTGTGACCAGGAGATCCTCGCTTTGTGATGCGGGTCTGAGCCCCACCCTCTCCTCACTGAGGGAGTTCTCAAGGCTCAGCGGTCTAAGGCTGACAGGTTAGTGCAGATGATGGAGAAGCTCTTCTTGCTTTTGGCTCTGGGTGGCTGAGTAGCAACTCCATGAGCTGGGCAATGGATGTGATCCTTGCCATTGTGTGTGGGGTGATCCTCTTCATCCTACTGACCCCTTTCCTCCAGACTAATCCATCCTTCCCACAAGCTAAGAAAAAGAACATCAGAAAGGTAAGCAATCATTTGGGGAGACTCAAAGACAATGATTGCTTTTTCCTACTACTTGTTCCACTCTCCCAAATCCAGTTGAGAGAGTGGAAATCTCAGTAATTATATCACTCTTCTAGGGAGTTGGGACAGAGGAACATCCATCTAGAGGGCGGGCACAGGGACATCCATCTGAGACTCTTAGACCATCTATTTAGGCAGTGAAAATACAAACCAAACCAAACAATGACACTCAGTGTCCAAGGAGCGGTGCTGTAAAGAACTGAGACCAATGAAGAAAGCTTCAGGACTGGTGAAAAGACGTGGAGAAAGGGCCTCACTCCCTTTGTCACGGTGGATACCTCTGTGCTTAGGTTCTCCTCAGGGATGGGCGAATCAGAGGGCTGTACTCAGCTTGAGGCCTCCAGGTGAACCTGGAATTATCTCTGGGAACAGGACGCTGATGGCTGTATCCAAGCTGAGAGATGTGTGGGTTGAGCTCAGCCTGTGTTTCTGACCAGAGAAACTGGGACTGATGACATTCATGGTGGAACTCACATAGAACAGCTTTTGTTTTCCAAAGGAGGAAAACAGAAGATGTTTTTAGCCACATTATAAATGAACTCTTTTAAATGTAGACAGTCATACTATTTGGGAACACTTATATACAGAGACAAGAGAGAAAATTGGGTAATGGCCTCTTTATTTTCCTGTCTGTCAGCACCACATGGAGCAGAAGAGGCGGAACAAAAGGAGGAAGAACTGTATTCTGGAAGGTAAAGGTCTGTCCTTCTAGCCCAGAGGTTATGTGAGCTCTGTTTGGGCCAACAGATCCAAATCTCTGAGGATGTCAACTGGGGAGGCTTACAAGGGGGACTTCTGGTAAAGAAATATGACCTGGAGCTACTTCCCAGGCTAGGTGGGTAGAATGAAAGCGTGACTGGCCAGGAAAGGGTGATGTCGAGGAGGGGGCAGTGTGGGTCACAGTGGAACAATATTGCTTATATCTGGAGGTGAAACCTACAGGCCTATCTGAGGGAAAAGTGCTTAACTTCTCAAAAGCAAACTGCTCATTAGATAAGCTGTTTTTTTCTCAACTGGGGTTGGTGGATACAGAAGCTTTCTGTAAATAATGAATGCGGCCCATGCTTGGTGCTTGTTTTCACTATCACAGCCTTGGACCCTGATGGCTGGCCTCCAGCTCTAATTAGACATAGTGTCTCCTTCTTGACATTCTGCTTAGCTTCTTGTAAGATCCCAGGTGCCTTCCTTCTCTCCCATGACCCAGTCTTTTTCTAGCCTGTAGACAATGCCAAAAGGAAGTGGAGGAGACACAGGATCTAGCTTTACTTCTACAAAGGTAAGGAACTTTCCATCTCCAGGGCTAAGGGAAGATGCCATGTTTGGGCGGCTGATTTTGTGAATTTAGGGTGGGGGAACTGGGGGGTTGTAGGGCACAATGGCCCATCCTTGTCTACCCTTCAGGCCCTGTCTGCTTGTGGCTGTAGCCTGTGTCTCCTGTTTCCTACAGCTACCTATACAAGCTCTGTGAGAATGGCAGCTGCAATCAAATCTCACACAGAGATACAGCAGGTGATGTGTTCAAAACAGGGCTGGCTAGAGCCAACCAATCACCTAAGCATCGGGTGCAAGATCATTCATTGGGTGCCCTGGAGTCTGGGACCCAGCACCCTCTGGCCTCGACCCTCTCCATAGTACCTCAAGATGGTCAGCCTGCCGGGAGGACAGGGCCACCAGACACGGTGCCCCAGAGCTCCCGACTCAGTGGCTCCTCTGTGGCATCTCTCTTCATGGCTCTCGCAGGCCCTGACCTCCTTCACATCTGCCATTCACTCTTCTCCTGGTGGTGGACAACTACCAGGGACACAATTTCCTCCACCTGGGTGCAGGGCACGTCCCAGGAAGAGCATCTGCGGCAACGTCCATCAGACACTGGACTCTGGGAGGTGACCACCCACTGGCAGGTGGAGACAGGAAGAGGGGACCACTCTTTCGTCCATCCTGATGTCCAGAGGCTGCTGGAGATGCTGATCAGCAGGAGAGTCAAACAGATAATGTGTCAGGAAGAAGGAAAGGATGGGTCATTTTTCCAGCCAGTGAACATTGACTACTCCCAGCTTTCTGAGAGAAACCCCTTAAAGTCCCTGGGTGACAAACGAACGTGCGCGCAGCCCATCTGCAACACAAAGGGCCAACCAGAGTGGCTTCCTGGGTCTCAGCAGCTCCCTTTCCACAAGGTCTTAGGAGGCCATTTTGAGCATGAACGCAGCCAGCTCTTCTGGGGCCCGCCCTGTCTGCACAGCGAGTCCCTGGTGGCCACTGCCTGGGTTGCTAAAAGACCTCCCCGATATAGATCTGTTAAATTTAATGAAATCACTGACTTCTTGTCAGGTCCCTCTCAGGAGCAAACGCCCCTACCACAGTTGGCCCTAATTCCGCCTTTTTACAAGCCTCCAAGCCAAGTGCCATGCTCTTCAAGACCACAGCCCATCTCTCCTTCTCAGGTGGGAACCTGTACAAGAACTTGTCCTTCATCCCGTCAGAAGGCGCCATCTTTTGTGCCTTATGAAAACCAAAATCTTGAATGGTCCCTGCAGACGCCAGTGAAATGGAGAAAAACATTAGCCTCTATGCTCCAAAAAGCTCAAGCAACCTCTAGCCTACCCACTCTCAGCCAGCCTCAGGGCAGCCAGGTTTTGAAGCTCCCTAAGTCTGCCACCATCCTTTCTGGACACTCTAATAGTAATGAGCTACAGAAGAAACCAGAGTGTCACAGGCCAGGAGGACTCATCACAGACGAGGGGAGCGAGAGTCTGCCCTCCTCTGCCTTCAGGTTTCGACCATCTGGGGATCTCAAGGAACCTCTGGGCACAATCCCTGGGAAGTGTCAGGGGCAGGCACAAGACCAGCAGATAGAGTCCTGGCGCCCTGGCAGCCACTTTAATAATGGCATGATAACACTCAATGCAGAAGACAGAAGGAATGTTTCAGAAGAAGCTAACAAAGACAGAAAAGATGCATCCCAGAGCACAGGAAGCATTTCACTAACAGATCAGAGGAAAAAAAAGCTTGCAGAAAGAGACACCATGCGGCCTGAGCAGTGTGACTCAGGAGGTCACTTATCTTGGGGCCTAGATTCCGAAGGTCTGGGCAAAGGCCTGCAGGACCATCTGAGTAAGAAGTTGCAGCAAATATGTGCAGGTGCCATCCCTCTATGTGTACAGACGTCCTGGTTTGCTGCCGCCCACTCTATGCCCAAGTCAGGCACCCACTCACGACCTGTAAGAGTAACCTCCTCCCAGGGTCAGGCAGCAACTGTGAGCACCTCTCAGAAGCTGGCCTTCCTGGATCCCAAAGCTCACCTATTACTGGAAGCACACATTAAAAATTATCGGTTAAGGCAGAAGTTGGGGCTACACTTCCGGAAGCTGGAGCCTAGAAAGATCCATTTGGGTGAGACTCAATCATTGCCTGTCTTAGCTTCCCCCGCTACAAAAGACTCTGGGGCTGACTTCATTATTAAGTTAGTCCCTTCCCAGCAAGCAATTCCTGGGCAAATACCTGGACAGAAGCAGCCGCTCTCTGGCACCAGCTCACTTGTAAGTATGGATGTACAGAGGGCATACAAGACTCCCTCTGATCATAGCCATGGGCCCACACACAGCCCCCCATCTGCACTAGAGCTTGGGCAACTTTATGCTCCTTGCACCCAGCAGAGTACGACTCTCCTGGAGACCCAGATAGGCAGCCCAGTGCCCACTTTTGAATCAGAAATGGCTGAGCATGATCCAGAGAAGGGCACTTGGGAGATGGCCTTGAGAGGTACCTGCCATAGTGTGCCAATGGTGGAGATCAAACTAATGCCATATTCAGTAGCCAAAGACAGAAGGAAGCCAGAGGGGGAGGACAAGTGTCCTGCCTGGGAAGTCACTGTAGGAGCCAGCGTGAAGAAGAGCTCTGAGAACATCAATATTAATCTAAGGAATTTACAGTCTTCAGACACCAGTATTCACCCCTCTTGCTCTGGAGATTCTGTTCCCCTGAATGAAGATGCAAATATGAAGAGAAGAGTGGACAGTCATCTTGAAGTGAAAATGCTCAGAGAGGGAGAGAGCCGATCTCAGGATGTTCTCACTGGTGCCCTTCAAGACTCCCACACTGAGCAGCTCCTGAGCACAGGCATCAAGCCTTCACAGGCCTCTGTGTCCAGCTCCCAAGGGATGCTCCCCAACAACATGCCAACCTTGAAGGCTCCGTGCGAACAGTCATTGAGGAGAACAATCATTCAGGGGCAGCCGGAGCCCATCGTGTCCACATTCCTGGACACACCAAAGAGCAACAGCAACAGGTCCATTCCTACAAAAAGCAGAAAGCCACGACCAGTTGATGAAGAGGAATTATTTGTAGGAGTCGAGCCCTCCTGTCCCTATCTGCTGAGCCGTCTCGCACAGGTTAGAGAAGTGGACACCCCTGGGAGCGAGCCCTCTCCACACCTGCCAGAAAACAGTCAGGCTCTTCCAGAAAGCCAGACAAAGGAAAAGAGGAAGCACTTTATACATGTTATTAATCCCCCCAAAAGATGCACAAGGCAAGAAGACTCTTTGCAAAAGCCCAGGTCCTCACCTGTTCCTGCACACACCCAGGTGCCATTCACAAACAGTCTGGTCAGAAACAGTGAGCGACCCAGAGGGCAGGTGCTCGTGAAAGTTATTGGGCAGATTTTGGCGAATAAGTTAGGACTTTCCCAAGCAAATGATCAGTCAGGATTAAATCAGTGTACAACAGAACCATCCAAATGGATGGGTAGGCACTCTTGCCACCGTAGGGTTCCTTCTGGCAGAGACAAGAAGACAGAGGTGAAAGACATGGCCCATGCTCACGCCGCCAGCCCCAAGGACCACGGCCATCCTATCAGGAGCAAGTGGATGAAGTGCAGGGACAGCAACCAGGCTCTGCTGCCCACTGAGCCAGTGCCCCTCACTGGCCATGGCTATTCTAGGGCAAAAGGGGAAGATGCCTCAGACTACCTTACGCATGACTCTACAAGCTCTTTCCGGGAAGCGGTTCTTTCTCCAACACCTCAGGGGCTTTCCTATGCTTTTTCTTCCGAGGAAATATTTCTTTTGGAAGAAATGGATTAAAAGAAAAAGCTTTGTTTCACGTGAGCACATCCTCTGTGTGCTAATGTCTTCTTCCTACCACAATGTCTGATGCTACCTAATAACCTTTTTTTTTTTTTTTTTTTTTGGTCTCATCTGAGTTAGTAGCTTCTGAGTCCCACCTGGGTGTATGAAGGGATCTGCATGCGTTCTTCTTCAGATGAGCTTCTAGAGGGCATGGCACTATGGGGAGGTGATAGCGGCACTGAAGTCCCAGCCTCGTTGTAGTTCCCATCATTGCATCTTAAGACGTCAGCGTTTGCTCACTACAGAAACCAGAGTCATTGAATTTGTCAGGATGAACTGTCCCTACAAAGACCCAAACACTCTACTCCTGGGTCTTGCTCAACCTGTGGTTCCTATGCCTTCCCTCCACCTTCAACTGTGTGCAGCTCTGGGGATGGCTGCACGGGAACCACTGGTGCTAGTTGTTTCACATGAAACCGTAAGGCAGGGGAGCGCTTCTTGAAATGAAAATGCCGGTCTAGGTGGAGTGGTGGCCTGGGCTTCCTGGATTTTTCGGTGGGTGTTAGCAATACCTGCCCTGGGGGCCCCTACTGTGCCTGATGGAGACTGTAAGGGTGGGAAGCTTGCAGCCATTTTATGTCAGTCTCCATGACATGGCAGTGTCACCATTCCCACTGTATCCTTTGCTCTCTAGAGCAGAAGCCTAGGATGGAACTTGCGGGTGCGCATGTGCGTGGGTACAGTGGAGCTGTAGGACAGATGACAAAGACTCTTTACCCCTTTCAAAGTTACCTAACTTCCCTTTGGGGCAGGACTACATATGTAGGAACCATCCAAATATGAGGTGTGGTACACCCAGGGTGAGATGGAGCAGAGTAATCCCAACAGGTTTAGCCGAAGAAGGAGGCAGAGTGACATGCGAGTTCTACACTTGAGAAGCCCCTGCACATCTAGTGCTACGAACTAGCCTGGAGCTAGCAGGCTGTTCACCTGGCCTACAGACCTTTCACGATTCAGGCTCATTTCAGCCTCCAGTGTGGGCCAAGCAACAAGAGCAGAAACTGAGAACCAGGAAGGTGTGTTGAGATGCTGGATGTGGATCCTTGGACTATGAAGGGGACAGGTTCCACAGAAGATAATGCTGATGGACAAGCCAGAACGAAAAGGAAAAAGTCAGACTTCTAGCTGTCAATCTGCTGCTCTCCATGATGGGTCGTGAGGCCAGTAAGAGAGAAACTACAAAGATTTCCACTAGACACCTGAGAGAAATGCACAGAGATCCACACTGACAAAATCACAGAGTGATGTTCACAGAGGCCCTGAGAAATTTACTGAGAGGCTAAAGCTCTTACAGAGACCCCCGCAGTTCTCCCTACATTCTCTCCAGACAAATCAGTATTCCCTGACAGAGGCCATTCTGAGAGACCCCCAGGAACCAAACCAACTCTAACAGAAATCTCCCATAAGATATACATGGACCCTAGCATGGGCATTTTCAGAAATCCACAGAGACCAACACAGAGCATCCATAAAGAGCCACATACATAGAACTCTAGAGAAAATCATATGGACAGAGACCAACCAAGACCCAGATTAAAACTCTTACAGAGACCCCCATAGGGAAACTGTACCATAACCTTACAGGGTTTCCTGAGGATGAGTTCCACACAGAACTTACACTGGGAGAAGACATTTAAACCCACAGTCTGATCCAGAAACCTCATAGTCTGTCGGAGAAACCTCTCAGAGGCCTTCCCGAAAACCTGCCAGTCTTCTACAACTCACATTATTTCAGAGACCTGCTCCTGAGAGACCAGGAGTACACAGAGTATGAGAGTACCAGAATACCAGAGTACACAGAACCCTCCCATTACAACACACAGACCACACAGATGATGTTCAGAGACATCACCTTGCTCCACACAGTGACGGCACACACATTTTGAGAGACCTACAAAAAAATTTATACCAACACCTCAAGAGTTCCCACCGACACCTGATACAGAGAGACCTTTCACAGAACACTTCATGCAGATAATCCACATCCATTCAGAATCCACTGCGCCAACAGCCTGCACAAGAGGAACCACGCTTGCTCTGGCCTGCAGACAGCACCATGACAGAAAACTGTCATCGTGGCTCCCAAGTAGAGTATAAACCTCTTTTTTCCTTTGGCTCAGAACAGAATAGTCAGATTCTACAGATAGGCCAGCAAACTTCTTCCTTCCACAGGGTTTCCTTAGCTGTAGCTCTGATCCACAGTTCAGAGAATGTCAATGAACTTTCTGTAAGAGAAAGTTGTCCAGTTATCATTAAACTCAAAGGTATCAGTGTCACATGCCTTTAATTTCATCGGGGACAAGATCTGAATTCAAGTGGTGGTTAAGTACTTTGGAAGTACAGTAAGACCTACAGCAAACAGATTCTAGAATGAAATAATACAAATAAAGAATCTAAAATAAAGCATGTGGACTTTCTTTCTTTCTCTTGGGACTGTGCCTCCACCATTTTATCCTGCACAGAACAGAAGTGCCCGCTCTGCGGGGTTTGCTGTAGTTTCCATTGAAACACTCACAGAATCACAGACTTTTTTACAAATGTGGCAGGGGGACAATGTTCTTATTTTTCTTCTGATGAAATTAAACCTTAACCTTGCTTAATATAGGATGATGCCAGCAACTGATATCACTCCAATTTCTGGAACATTGAAGTCTTAATGTTGAGGTATTATAGTTTAAAGGTATAGAAAAATTCCAAGACTGTTTCTTTAAAAGAATCCTAGGAAATGTACATTTTCCAAGACTCTGGAAGATTTTATTCATTATAGGTTCACAAAATATATATTAATTCAAATATCTTAAAGTATATGATGAAATCCATCATTTTGTAATATGAAGAGCCTAATGACACTCTCAAAAGGTCCACTTGCACATCTGAATTGTGGAAAATGCACATGCAACAACATTTATGTTAGAATAATCCATGATGTGAGGCCTCACCAGTAGTTTCTGCAGCAGTGTGCAGAGGGTGCACGTTGGGAGTATATGTCTCCTACTACTCATGAGCAACCCTTTCTCTCTGCCATGTTAACATCTGCCAAAACTATCAGTGATAAGGTGTCTCTGATTATCTACTGACCTAAAACATCATATCCTGAAAAGCAAGTGACGTGAAAGGTCTTTGGTTTATTTACAAGTTTCTACAAGGTGTTCCCTTCTCTCTAGTTACAAATTTATACGTATTATATTTTTCTTCAGTATCACTTTCAGTGTTACTGAGTCATAAACAATGGAATATAGACATGAATTTCCTCTTGCACTGTACTGGACTGAATTTTTTGTTTATGTTGCATGGTATGCATAAAATTTAATTTATTAGACCAAAAGAACACCAATTAAGAAAAATTGCATATAGAAATTGATTTGTAAAAAGTAGTCAAATCAATTTCCTAACACAAATTAAATGATTCTTTTCCAATCTTTTAAATTAAAGTTTCCTGGTATAGTCATGAACTTTGAAAAGAGAGACACATGAGGGAGGAAAGTTTCATACTGGGACATGCGCAGTGTGTTGCCCCTCAGTTGGAATTCATCCTTCAGCAAGTCACAAATGTGGCAATGGGCCCTGCAGTAACTCACCATCGTCACACACACACTCACCGCACACACACCTGCCATACTCTGCCTTGATGATGTGTGGATCCAATAAGTATGGCATAAACTTCTGCATTTACTCTCTCAAGAAATATCAACTGTTGCAGAGATATTGTCAATATTTTAGGAAACAGACAACTTTAATAAGATATAAGTACTCAGAATCTTGTAAACCTTGGGCATTTTATGCATATGAGGAAATGTACATTAAGAAAATGATGATGAGTCTGGCCTCACTGGGGAGGCCTGTACTCCAGACCAGTCACAAGTTCAGGCAAGAGGACCAGAAATTGAAGGTTACCCTGGGTAACTTGACTAGCTCATGACTCAAAAATATATAAAGGGGCTGACAGTGTTCTTCAATTTTAGAGTGTCTGTCCTGGGGTTCAATCAATGGGACTGAAAATTAAAAACAAAATCATCTACTCTCTGAGTATCTTCCTGAAAGAATTAAAAGCATCACACCATAACAATGTATGTGCATGCATGTTTATAGCAACACAGTTTGTAATAGCTCAATCTTGTAAATACCCAAATGCCCATCATCCAATGAGTGGATAAAAAAGACGTATTTTTTTCCTAAACAGTGGAGTGTTACTCATCCATAAAGAAGAATAAACGAGACATTTATAGCTGAAAAGAAGGACCTTGAAACTTTACTCTTACGTGAAATAAATTAGATAAACGTAAATGTCACATTGATAGTAGGATATGGGGAAACTGAAAGGGTAAATAAGGACTAAATTGTATGACATATTGTGAAATAGGAAGAAACTGTTCCAGAGGGAGGAGGATATAGGAAGGGGGAATGCAGGAGAGATCAGTCTGAGGATGCACTGGAAGACTATAAAATATTATTAAATTGGCTCATGAATTACTGATTAAACTATGAGTTAGTCCTAGGCCTATGTGACTTGCTAGAAGAGCCTTTGGCTGGCATACGGAAACACAGCTCCCTATCTTGACAATTGAGATTTCAATGACCAGGGAGATGGTGATGCATCAGATAGCATAATGACACGGCAGCTGGGGATTTCTGACTCTTGCGTAGCCATTCTCCGAGATCAAATGTTAGCTAAAGATAATACTAGTGGCTCCTTAATTATGCCCTGTCCTTTCCAGGAATGCATCATTCCTCCTTTTTACAGTCCTAGTTCTCCTCAGTTCCTTGGTCCTCTGTTCTATATATCTACCTTTAAACAGTCACTATGGGACCCCTGGTCTTATCATCCACCTGTATAAAGAAAGAAGAGAATAGCTAGGCTAAAACAAAAAAGAATACTAAACATTAAGAGTACAAATCAATGAATTTTAAATTAGTAAAATCTGGTTTTCAGAAAGACTATACAATTGATAAATCCAGTGACATTTTGAAAAATCTTCCGTGTAAGCTGGTAACCTTGTAACCTGGCATCAAGAGATGTGGTAAGTCCAGGTGTGAAAAAAGAGCACCTTGCCCATCACTCTTGTCACTTGTAGTGCTCACAAAACTCCATAGCATCTCATCTCAAGCTATTTTGCACCTCTAAGCATATATTTGCAAATGGAATTATGGATGGAAGATGAAGACACAACCAAGTATTTTATGCACATCATTTAGAATATTTTACAGATTCAAAACAAGTAGGTCTGAAGTTAAAAATCTAACTCACTCTGAGTGGAAGTCATATCTAAGGCCAGGGAAAAGACAGGATAAATGCCTCAATTAAGGTTTATTAAAAACTAATAAGAGGGCTGGGAATTTAGCTCAGTGGTTCTGGCACCTTCCTCGCAAGTGCAAGGGCCCGGTTCGATCCCTGGTAACCACATACAACAATGCCAGGTGTGGAGCCTCAACGCCCACCAGCAATCAGAAGCACATACCACAGTGCCAGGCATGGTGGCTCACGCCTGTAATCCCAGCACTTGGGAGAAAGAGGCAGGAGAATTGCTGTGAGTTCAAGGCTGAGCTCAAGGCCAGCCTGAATTACAAAAGTGAGACCCTGTCTCAAAAACAAAAACAAAAAAAACTAATAAGAAATCATACTAAAAGCAGCTTTGAGCTCTATTATTAGCTTTACAGTTAGAGCAATCAGAAACACAAAGCAAGAAAAAGAGAGAGAAACCAGACCTGGAAGGAGGCAGGTAACACAGTTGCCATAAGAATGTACCAGAAAGGGCCGGGGATTTAGCTCAGTGGTTCCGGCGCCTGTCTTGCAAGCACAAGGACCCGGGTTCGATCCCAGGTAACTACATACCTATACTGGGTGTGGAGATTCACGCCCAGCAGCAACCAGTACCACATACCACAGTGCCGGGCGTGGTGGCTCACGTCTGTAATCCCAGCACTTGGGAGGCAAAGGCAGGAGGACTGCTGTGATGAGTTTGAGGCTGAGCTCAGGGCCAGCCTGAACTACAAAGTGAGACCCTATCTCAAAAAACCTAAAAAGAAAAAAAAAAAAAAAAAAGAATGTACCAGAAAGAACTAGGGATTTAGCTCAAGTGGTACCACACCTACCTTGGAAACACAAGGACCTGAGTTTGATCCCTAGTACCCCTCCCCTCAAGAAATATATATATATATGTAAGAAGTTAAGAAAGCACAGAGGAAGCCAGAAATGTAAAACAGCAGGATAACCAGCCCACTCACCCACCTCTGATAAAATGCAAAGGAGACAAAGGACAGTCAACTAAGGACTCTTACTTAATATGTAGAAGACACAAACATCCGTATATGACATGCAACATAAATATATATATTTATATATATGTATATATACACACATGTATATACATATATACACAAAACACAATATATATACACAGTTCAGCAATTTGCTATAGTAATAAATGTTTGGAAGCTAATGATCACTATTCTGAGCACCTTTTGTAACTGTACACCTGAAAGTTAACTTGTGATAATCTCATCATATCTCAATAAATGTAGCATTAAAATATTTATGTTAGTTGTTCTTCTCCTGGGGTGTGCACTACTTGGGCAGACTCTATACACTCTTCCTTTAGCATCACTCAGTTACTCCACCAGACACACACATGTCCCCTTTACTTAATCCTTTACTCTAAGCTGCCTTTCTACACTCCTCCCTTAGACATTACAAAAAAGACAGGGCCAGCGATTTGTCTCAGTGGTTCCAGTGCCTGCCTATTACAAAAAGACAGGGAAAGAAGTCAACTGGCCAAAAAGAATGTAGACAGATATGCTCAGGTTAGGGTATCAAAGAGGCAAACAGCCAATCAGAATGTGATAATTTCCAGGTGTCCATATGAGGGTTGGGGGAAGAATCACTAGTGCTAAATAAAAGTGGCCAGGTACAAGGGCTCAGGGGTATTCAACTTGACTTTCTGATGCCCCCCATCCTTCTGACCATCTTCTCTTTTTTTACCCTTTGCCAGATCAAGTATCTTCCTTTATTTTAAACCTGCCTCTTTCATTCCTTACTGGTGCTGAGAGTTTACAATCTCAGTATCTGTGTGTTCCAGCACAGCAGTAATACGTACATCTCTCCCACACACACAAACAATTTGGTTCACATTAATGGGAAAACATTACACGATTAAAAGCACTTTCTTATGTTACAACCTATGTCTAGAGTAATTCTCCCTCAGCAACTATAAAAATTGTTATCTTCAGTCACTGGGTAGCTTAACATCATGACACAGAACAACAGAAATATGTGATGAGAATGTGTGGCACATACTCAGCAGGAAAGATTAAAAACACAAGCAGAAAAAATTGTTTTTGAGAAGATCCAGTGTTGGATTTAATACACAAGGACTTGAAAGTGGTCATCATAAATGTCACTAAAGAGCTGAGATAATCCAGACATGTCACATCCAAGAATCCCAGTGCTTGGGAGGCTCAGGCCAGAAGGATCACTATGAATTCAAGACCAGCCTGGGCTACAAAGCAAGACTTGGTGTCAGCCCCCTCCCCCCACCAAAAAAAAAAAAAAAGTAATCTATGCTTAAAGAATTCAAGGATGGTATGAAGACAGGGTCTCAGCAAATAAGTACTATCAATCAATAAACAAGCAGAAACTATAAAAGGGGAATTAAATAAAAATTCTAGGAAGGAAAAGCCCAACAACTAAAGTTTAAAATTCACTGGAGGAGCTCAATAAATTTGGTCAAGTAGAAGAATCAACAATCCAACGAGAAGACTGAGAGACTGCACAATACAAAAGACAGAAACCAAGGATATGAGGAAAAGTGAAGAGAGCTTCAGAGAAACACAGCGCACCATTAAATACGCCAACACTGCATTAGTCAGGTGTGACAACGTATCTGAGAATAACAAATTAAAGAAGGGAAGCTTAACAACTTAAAGGAGGAAAAGTCTATTTTGATGGCTAACTTGGGAAGGTTTGGTCTAGGGTTCTTTAGCTCCAGAGCTTCTGGGTTCACAGTAAGGCCAGTCCCAATAGTGTGGAGAATGTAGTGAAGCACAGCTGTTCTCTGCGCAGCTGTCAAGAAGCAGAGAGAGCAAGAGCACGTCTAGGGTGGTTAGGGCACTTCCTTCTCCTTCCTCCTCTGTTCTGGGAGCTAAGACTAAGGATTTTGCATTGAGCTATATGCCTGGCCCTTTTATATTGTGAGAGAAGGTCTTGCTAGTCTCCATGCTGCTCAGGATAGGTACAGATTTACAGTCTGCCTGCCTTAGCCTCCCAGAGTGCAGGTGTGATGGGCCTGCACCACCAGGCCTGATGCTCTTTTTTGTTCCATTCCGGATCTTCTGCTCTTGGGTCCTGCTACTTAGATTCTTAGGCAGGTCTTGTTTTATTATCCCACGTGCTATTTATCTCTGGAATACTTCACAGGCTCGGCTGTAAGCGTGCTTTATAAATCAGGCATCTTTTAATCCAGTTAACCTAACAATGAAGATTAACTGTCACAAGTCTTATCACTAAATCACATCTTCTTAAAACATAATTTATCTCTGAATAAAGAACAATAGCAGCATCAAAATTTTACCTTTTATAATTGCCCTGTATACAACAAAAGACATGCTAATTTCTCTCTTGAAGTATCAACAGTTTGAGCATTGCTCAGAAATCCAAGTTCAAACTTTCTTCTTATGCTCCAGACAAATACAACTGTGAGGCCTTATAAAATTCAAAAAGTAAATTATATACTTCCAGCATATAATGATAGAGACTGAATGTTCCCATTGCAACAGATACTGTAAGAATAGGGGCACAGACAGAAACCCAGCAACACAAACATTAAATACTATATCTCCAAGTCCAGTGCCCAGAGTCCTATGACTCCAATACAGGCAACAGTATCAGAAGGCTCAGCTTAGTCACAGATGAAATACGCTAATACTTATATGAGAAATCCATGCTGGACTCCTGTAGTTTTTCAGTAAAATGTGCTTTATCCTGCTGATAATTCTTGTTCATTAAAACACCAGTTTATACCTAAACAACTAAACTTCAGAAAGTGAGATGAGTGACTGTAGGGCTAAAATTCATCATTAACTGCTATAACTTTTTCTAAACATATTTAGAATGTTTTGCTAGTTGTCTGGATATCCTATGGCCCAGCCAACCTGACATATACAATTAACTATCACAGATGTCTTAAATTTACGTTTACTATTTATGGTCAATGGCTTCTTACTCCAAGGTAGTAAGGAAATAAGAATAAAGAAAAAATAAAGCATAGAGAAAAATAAAGAAAAAGCTCAAATAGTTTGTGACAAGAGAGGATGCAATAAAACTTAGAAATAGGTATAGCCTAGGAGATACAAATGTCCACCAGGAATAAGAGATTAAAGGATGGGTGATAGGTCTATATATTTATTCCCTTCTCTGAGTGCTAGGCCATGGATTCAATACATTTCTTCAAGGTTGAAGATTATCCTTTAATGTAAATTTATGAGTCTGGTTGGGGAGACATTTACTACCAGCTACTGTCAATACTCCCTCCTCTCCCTCAGGTCGAAGGTGGTAATGACTTCTTATCACCTGTCCCACATACCTTGCTATCCTCTCTTCATTTCTCTCAGTCCTATCTGTGCTTTCTGAAGACTGAGTACCTCCAACTGTCCTCATGTATCTCACTTAAGGGCAACATTTACATTTTGTTAAAAGCCCAATAAATATACTCCATGAGGTTAGCAGCTTTCCTCGTATGCTCTCGTCAGCCAATACCATCATGAATTCCATGGGCACAGTAAATGATTATCTCTATTAATCTCTGCTGTTCCCCTTAGATACAGAATGTCATGTCTTATATCAAATTTCTTACAAGCATGCTGAATGCGTATATGCATTTAATACCATTTCTCCATTGCAAATAAGTACACTGCCTATTATGACCAACTACACAAAATCCCACCAACCTTGTTTTGAAGGGAGGTGGGGAGGGATAAAAAAGAATTAAAATTCTTATGCATATTCTCATGTATATGTGCTAAATACCCACAAAAGAGTAGTTATTACATATTGCAAACATGTACTAATAAATAAAAAATAAACAAGCCAAAGAATGACAAATACATATGAAAACTATAGAAAATCATAGCTCCTTTTCATTATGTCCATGGAAATTCAAGGTCATTAATACTAAATTTAGCTAGATAATAACACTTCTATGAAAACAATTTTAAGATATAAAAATGGCTTTCCTCTGCTCAATCTTTTAGTAAAATCTGAGAATATTTCACTGACAATAGCAAAAATTAAAATTAATAAGCTTATTTGTGTTTGCCTATATATACCTATAATCTTATCAATTTGATTTGGTAGACACCTAGAGAGGTGACTGGATGTTGAGAAAGTGTGAGTTGAAGGGACTATTAAAAGGAGGGCCTGGCTGGAAGAAGTAGATCACTGGGCCATAACTTTCCTTGACTTACCTAGCACTCTGATTCCTGGCTATCATGAGGTCAGCAGCTTTCTGCTGTTATGCTCTTCTGCCTTGGAGCCAGCTAACCATGGACTGACACCTCTGGAATCATGAGCCAGAAGAAATGTTTCCTTCTCTAAGACATGTATGTCAGATATTTTATCCTACCACTGAGAAGCTAACCCAGTGGTTAAAATGGTATGATACAAGGTGGAATGATAGATCAAGGAAGACATAAAAAATTTTAAGTGCACAATGAATTTTAAAAGTTTTAAGTCCACTCAGACTTAAAATGAGGGGACTTTTTCATTTGATGAGTTTTCCTGGGTTTGTTTATTTATTTACTTTACAGAAAGATCGATTTTTTTTATTTTTAAAAGTGTATTAGAAAAACCCATCATATATAAAGAACAAAAGACTACTGGAAGTAAGGAGATAGATTTTTCGCAAAAGGGAAGGAAATAAAAGATGAAAGGAAGGAGGAAGGAGGGGAAAGCAAGGAGATGAAAAAAATGAACTGAAATGTGTTACGTACATGTACCAATTCTGCACAGGACTGCAAGCATCTATTGCAAATGGGTACAAAAAAGATAAAAAAAAATAGGGAGGGAACAATGCGATGGATGAAAGGGAAAATGAGGGAAGGAAAAAAGGATGAAAACAGAAATTATGACATGTTTTGTACATGTACCAGTCTCTCAAAATGAATGTAAACATAATGTACAAGTATATAATAAAATGGGGAAAAAACAAATTTATCAGTACATGTTTGTATATGTACTATTTCACTGTATTTGATATATGTACATGATACGTCTGAACCCATTTTAAAAAGTTTTTATATTTTACATTGACTTTGTTGGTATATTTTATACATACACTATGATCACATTCAACATTGAGAATTTGTACTTTGTATATGACACATCTTTTTTAAAAAATTCAAATCTCTATTGGTACATTATGAGTACACACCATCATTGCATTCAGCATTGAGAGTTTGTACCAGAATATGACACGACTTGATTACACGATACATCTCGACTCTCATGTTTTTCCATTCCACTGTCTTCCCTACAACATCCATCCCCCCATATACATAAGCTTTGTTTTCTTTCTTCACTGTCAATTTTTTTCTTAATTCCTTTGGTTTCCCATTGTTAGCTGGTCCTTTCCTTATTTGTAAAAGAGCTATGTTTCTCTTTGATTTCATCTATTTTGTATTTACTCTTTATTTGTTCTTTGGATTTCTCATAAGTGAGAGATCATATGGTATTTCAGCTTGTAAATTTTATTTTTGTCACTTAACATTATGTTTCAGTTTACTTAAAATGAGCTACTAAATTATGTGAACGCCTGAGTAACAATTAATTTTGGGGGACAAATTTTCACCTGTTTCATTTTTTTTATTCCAAAATAAATTACAGGCATTCAAATATTTAAATACTAAGACATATAAATATGTGAAGATTAATGATGTCAGTCTCAAAAACCAAAGGGAAAAAAGTCTAATAATTCTGTGTACAAATTTAATATTTATACATAATCAAAAATCAAACAGAAGTGTTGGTTGGTCCTCAGCCTGATTGAGAATCAGGGTCTACACTTCAAGATGGCATGCAGAATGAGCATTTACTGGGAAAGAAGCTGAGAATTTTGTTTATTTAGTCATATGTGTAAAATGTACATTTTCTTGGAGAATTTAGAATTTTATTTGAAATGACTGTAAAAGAGTCATTTGTAAAAAAGCTACAATGAATCTTTTTTTTTTTTTTGAGACAGGGTCCCGCTTTGTAGTTCAGGCTGGCCCTGAGCTCAGCCTCAAACTCACATCACAGCAATCCTCTTGCCTCTGCCTCCCGAGTGCTGGGATTACAGGCGTGAGCCACCACGCCCGGCACTGTGGTATGTGGTGCTGGCTGCTGCTGTGCGTGAGTCTCCATGCCCAGTATTGTATGTGGTTAACCGGGGATCGAACCCGGGTCCTTGTGCTTGCAGGCACTGGAACCACTGAGCTAAATCCCCGGTCCTACTATGAATCTTATAAAAGTTACTTTAAAAAAAAAACAGCAACAGATATACTCATATTTTTATTCTATATGTACACTACCAAGATCTAAGGAGGTTAACTGGGCTTTCTACTCTTTCCTCCACTTTGGCATGCCACTGAGAATCTCTCATAGTAAGATTTTCAAGTCTTGTTATTCTATACCTGAATGTGTGTATTTCCAGTTTCAACTTATATATTTGATGTTATTTTTCAACAAATTTCTAATCACTAACATAAAATGTAAAAGTCATTCTTGGTTATCAGACAAAAAATGGTAAAAGGAAATAAAATAAATAATTTAGATACAGTTATGTGCATTTGGACATGAAATTTTGTCTCTCCACTTATGAAACTATTCTTTAATCAAATATCGTTTAAGAACATCAGGTGGGTTTTTTGTTGTTTGTTTGTTTTTGGTACCAAGGATCAAAATCTGGATCTTGCCCTTGTCAGGCAGGCTGTGCTGCTAAGCTTAATCCTTGGCCCAAAGCATCAGTTTTAAACCAAGTCATACTTGGAAGACACACGATTTTCATCTTCATGATCATTTACATGAACATGATATTGTTCTGTTTTTTTATAGATATTTATTTGAAAAGTATGCCTGCTTCTCTCTACCATTTTTTCTCTCTCTCCTTTAATAAAGTTATTTTTTATTATATTGCTGTGCTCCGTTTTCTACTAATTTTTAAAAATGTTTATTGTTTATATCCTCTCACTTGAGTGTAAGCTAATTCAGGGCAAAATTTTTCCTGTTGTGTTCAACTAGTAACCAGAACATTATACATACTTAGTAGGTGCTTCATAAATGAATAAAAATAAATATAATTTGGCTGAGTATACAAATGTTACAATTCCTAAGGAAGCTAATTATGCAGTACTTACCAAAATAAAACTACACTTCACTTCTAACTATATTATCCTAGTGCATTATCCACACAAATATATATTAACTGTGCTTTGTCAAGTGGAAGATTAAGATAAATTTTCAAGTAAAAGTGGTAAAGGACAATGAGCACATAGAAATACAGGTGTTAGCTGTGCTGCTCAAGACATAACACACAGCCATATGAATCTATATCCAAATTATTAAAAGAAATCAGCGGCTATGCAGAAGCAAAAGCACTGCAAGTTGAGTGTATATTCTCTCAACTTGTATCTGGTGTAGCACAATGGCACAAAATGTCACAACCATTGCGCCGACCACAACATGATTTTGCACATCGTTAACTAAAGTAGGATCACAAAAAGTGTATAAGAAGGGCCTCTGCTGGCCCTAACAAAGACGTCTGCCAACAGCTAACAATGGACCGTAGTATTCATGGTTAAACAACGTAGATCATCTCTAAAGCCTAACTTGATTCCGTTTCTGCGCTTCCACTTAACATATGGGCCCCTTATAACCTTCCTAAATCCACTGCAACACGAAGTGGAGAAGGAATAAAGAGCTCACCAGAAATAGGTTTAGTTCCTGCATCTCTTGGGTGAAGGTGAAAGTCCTTCTGGTGGTCTTGAGCTCTGCACCCTGCAGCTCCTTGGTGAACGGTCTTCAGGTTTGTGAAACTTGGTTTTCTAGCAGGAATAGACCGAACAGTAGGTACCACACTGGCATTTAGAAAGTGTGAGGGAATCCGAGGGACTCTAAAAGAGAAAGTCACAAAGTCTTACACATGAAACTTACAAGAGAAACTTCTAGAGAATTCAGCAAGTTATGGAAGTCAACCAACTGCCGGCACAACACGGGAACTTGTTTCAGTCTCTTCTGCGCAAGCGCGGCCCTAGCTCCACCTCCTCCTTTGACACTTGGCCTCATGGGAAGAGTGGCCCAGAAGTTTCCTAATCTCGCAGACCTTCCGCCAGAGTTTGAGAGCCGTGCGGGACTGGTCTTCCTCAAGGCTCGTAATGACTGCTGCAGCGAAGTGCTCACCTGCAGGGGTTAGAATACACACCTGCACACACAGACACACGTGCACAAACATACAGGCTCGCTCCTATTTTCCTTCCCGATTCCCTTTGGCCTACAGGCTATCCTGGAGCAGATGAGAGCCCGGCCCAGTGCAGAGATCAGGCAGGCGGAGTTTGTGGCCCAGAAGTTAATCGTGAACCACCAGAAAATGTCTGGGATGCAATGACAGCCTGAGCTTTGCAGCCAGGAAGACTACAGGAAACCTCAAGGCTGTCGCCTAGAACTAGGATGAGGAAGGCCGTGCTTCAGGGGTACGGGGTCGCAGATAACATGCCTAGCCACGTGTCAGGGACACGTGTCAGCACACATGCCTGTTAGGTCCGGGTAACCACCAGAGTTTAAAACAAAATAACTCAGAGCCGTGAGCTGATGCAGTACACAGCTTGACATTGTCAGTGGTTTATCCAAGCTTTTTCTTTTTGATTCTGTTGTAGATGGTCTTTCAGCAGGACATATTATTCAAGCCTGTAACTCCCAACCACTTCACCTACATTGTTTTAAATAGCATCAATTAAAATGATAATATCGGATAGATATTTTAAGACAGGGTTTTGCTATGTAGTTCAGGCTATCATTGAACTCATTATGTAGCCCAGGCTGGCTAAGAACTCATAGCAATCCTCCTTCCTCAGCCTTCCGAGTGCTAGGATTGCAGAGGTGTTAAGAGTTCTGTGTCTTGATTGATATGGTTTGTATTGGGTGTATGTAATCCTATGTTTTGTATATGTATTGTACCAATAAAGATTTCAATTAAAAAATAATCCTATGTTTTATAAACTATAGTTTAAATCAATGTATTATATTATATATAGAGTAGCCTCAAAATAAGTGATTTTTGGAGTAAAAATGAATAGAACCAGTGTTTCTACATTTCCGCGAACTCCAGGAAAGAGAAAGGTAGGAGTTAATGTTTCCTTTGTTTGGATTGTTTTAGCTTATTTAGACACCATTTTTGGATTACTTGCTGCTCTGTGTCATAAGGACACCAGTCAGACAGAACCAGAGCCCTCCCTGAAACCCTCATTTCCCGTAATTACCTCTTTGAGGTCCCTGCCTCTAAAGATAGTTATGCTATGAGAGACTGGGGACTACGATTGCAGTAGGGATTTGAGGAGACACAGCTCAGCCCGCAGCACCCAGGCTCACTTGACGGTGCTTTAGTTACTGCTAAAATTGCCAAAGGAAAATTACAATTTGGGGTACAAACATTAACCTTCCAGTTTCAAAGGATATATTTACAATTGACAAAACAAAAGGTTATTCATGTATAGGAATTTTCCCATGGGTCCAGTACAGTCATAAGGATCAATGGTGGGGGAGGTCCTCAAAGATACATTCCCAGTGCCTCTCTGAAGGGCAGAGGGAGATAGCTGGGGGCCTGGGGAGAGGACATGGCAGGGGCGAGGTAGAGCACCTCCTCTGCAGCATCTTCTGGTATTTTTCTTAGCCTTGGGCCCATTTATTATCCAGTTGGTGCTTGCACTTTGGGAAGCCTGTGGGTCTCTCTTCTGCACAGTCCCCTGCGTAGCTATACTGTCCCTCAATGAAAGCAGGAAGTGGGGGTCGATTGCATCACACAAAGACAGAAACCAGGGTCTGGGCTTTCACTTCTGTCGTGGATCCTGCTCTGAGGCCCCTGGGAAGGACTGACTGACTCCTCTCAGAGGCGAGCACCTTTGAACAGGTTGTAGGAGTGCCTGTAGCATCGACCCATTGCATCTTTGGGCCTTGGAGGTTTGGAGGACTTTCCACTCCTTCCCCAGCCCGAGCACATTTGAAGAACATTTTAAGTGTGTATCTGCAGCACAGCCATGCTACTCTGCGTCCCGGAGCATGGTGCCTGTCCCGTGTCTTCTGTGCTCTGTGGGAATGGAGGAGACAGCAAGATGCTCGCCCCGTGTGCTCACAGCTGAGGAGGGACAGTCCCCTGGTTTTGCATTGTCTTAGTTCTGGGGAGCAGGGTAATATCTTCAGAAGGTGGGGAGACATGTTGCCTCTTGTCTGATTTCTCTGGAAGGAATGGAGCACAAGTGATGTTATTTCATTTGTTTGGTAGAACTGGCATTGATGTTGACAATGTAGTGTGGCAGGCCTTGTTCAAGGCCACCTTATGGCACATTTAAATAGCTGAGGAAAAGACAAATGTGTGTAAATCAGTTCTTTTTAATCAGCTCTTTTATAATAACAAAAGAGGAATTTTAAAAAATCATAAATCTGTTCTTTTTTAATAACAAAAGAGGAATTTTTAATTCCTGCGTTTACAACAAGATTTATATATATGAGTATATAAAAATTTGTGTGTCATTTGATTTTAGACTGAATTATTTTTACATACTTTTACATATCATATCTACATACTATTGTTGGGACTTAAAATGGCAAATACTAAGTATTAATGAAAACAAGAAAAGGAATGCGCACTATTGGAATAATTTAGAATTTCAATTTTTCTGAGTATATTTGGTCATAATTACCAAAAGCCCTAGAATTTTAATGTGGATGTAAGTGAAAGTGACCATTTCCACACAATTCTAATTCTTGATTTCCCATTTTAACCAGTGTTTCCAGGCCCCAGTCTTGCTTTTGGTTGTGTATGTGTGCCATCTGGTGGCCAGATTATTTCAGTACACAATTATCTAAATGGATGATTTCATTGTATTAAAAAATAAGATTTTTTTTTTATGGTACTGAGAATTAAGTTGTGTGTCATGTACTTGTACAAATTTTCAGTGTCAGTTGTGATCATAACATGTATATAAAATTTACCAATAAAATCAATTTAAAGAATAAGATCTTTTATAATATCATTGTAGCTATTAAAGCAATTAAAAATACAGAACCAAAGACACACGAACTGTATTTATGTTTATACACATTGAGTACATTTTAATGTTTTGTGATGTTCAAATCTTCACATCCCTGAAGAATTTAAATATTCCATGCCCTGAAGCAAAGTTTAGGCAGGATTAGGAGAATATTAACTGGGCCACGTAGAAAAGTGTAATGTTCCTATTTAACTGCCTCTCTGGCAGCTCTCCCAAGATGCATGGGATACCCTGTACACTTGTATTTTAATACTGTTCTTCTGTTTACAGTACTATACATGTTCATTTTGTTTACATTTATAAATTTAGACATTTCAGAACTTAAATTTTCTTACCTCAAATCTATAGGGGGGAAATGGCTGTGTGGATGGCAGTAAGGAAGGATTTGGGACACTCTCTCCTCCACAAGGCCAGAAGGGCTGTGGGAACTGGAGGCCTCCATGTTTTGTCCTCACACCACTGTCATCTGGATCCTTTTCCATCCTCTGTATTAGTAAACAGATTAATATAAATAAAGCTTTCCCAGAGTTGTGTGAAAGCTTCTTACAGATTAACTCAATCTGAGAAGGAAGGAAGGAAGTTTGCATGTGCAGCCATGTTGTAAGTAATTGAAGAGACTACTCTTTGTCATTGGAGCTGAAGGGGGACTAGTATCATGGGACTGAGCCTTCACCGGGGAATCTGATCTAATTCTGGATAGAAGGGTCTGCACTGAATTCAGTTGTTTGATGCTGAGATACCGTCTGCTGGAGAATTGATGTTTGGGGGAAAATCTCATACATCTGGTTAAATCCAAAGTACTTAGAATGTTGTAATCATAGTAGGAAGAATTTATTACATTATCATTATTGTTATTATACATAAGGTCTCTTAAAGAAAATTTCACTCAAAAATTAACAGTAACATTTCACTATATTTGTGATAAAAAGGAAATTTCTAACTTCTCTGTACTTCTAGTATATAGAAAGAAAATGATTTTTTTATCTTTATTGGTACATTAAATATACACATCATGATTGCACTCCATAATGGGGATTTGTACCAGTATAAGACACAACTTAATTCTCATTTTTTCCCATAGCCCTACCCACCCTACCACCCCCCCATATACATAAAATTTGTTTCCTTACTTTTT